>JANAVB010028000.1:20691254-20933754 GCA_029216955.1 Iris pallida | reverse complement strand
TGACTCTAGTGGGACCCACACACTAGTTAGGCATTGCCTACATGATATTAATTTTAGTCCACATGATAGAAATATTTTAGTTAGAGATTAGACTAATTATTATGGATAAGGTTAGTGTGATTAGAGACTTTAGAATGACAAATTTAGCCCCAACCAATTAGCCCTTTCCTAATACTCATAGAATAGGTTAGTGGGGGCATTTTGGACCTTACCATAATAGGACAAATAGCCCCATATGGCCAGCCACTTTGGGAGAGGATAGGCTCAAGTTCATTTCATTATTCTCATCCACACTCTCTCTCTTGTTCTTCCCCAAATTCCTAGAGAGCAATCCCTAGCAATTTCTCCACCAAATCCTTCCATTTTGCCACCAAATCTTCTTCTTTCCTTCTCCATTCTAGCCAAGGAGGAAGCTACCCAAGTTTGGGAGGATTCGGAGCTCGTTCGTGTCCTTTTGGAATCTCTACGTGTCGGTGTCGCTCTGGGAAGGCTTTTCTTCGATTCGATCTACCGGGAGGTATAAATCCCTTCTCCTTTTCATTTCCTCATGCATATAGGTCTATTTTGAACCCATAGGAACGACCCCGATGGTTGTATCTCCACTTGTGTCTATTTCGTGTCCATTTGGAGGTCATAGGAGTGTCCTTTGTGTTGTGGTTGTGTCCATGTGGGAAAATCCCAAATTTGGACACACTATGTGTTGTTGTTATGTATGAATGAATTATTACATGTTTAATCTCATATTTTTGTATTGGAGATGTGTTCTATAGTGTCTCATATATATATATTAGTGTAGAGAGTGAGTTCTTGATATATTATGTTATATACTTGTGTTCTTTTGTCTCAAACTACCCAAATCCGTCATGATTTTTATCCACGTTTTTAATTCCAGCCCTAACTTAGAAATGTCATAACTTCTAGCTCAAAGCTCGGTTTAATCTCCCATTTTTTTAAAAGAAGCGTATTGAAGTTAGCTTTCCAAAAACATGTATTAACAGGCCTAATTCATTCTGTAACTTTCTGGAGAATTATTTGAGTGTCAGCTGTACGAAAGACAAATGCGTTCTCGGTGTTTTTGCGATTCCGGGAGTTTCCGGAAACGAAAACGCGATCCGTTTGAAGTTTCGGAAAGCTAACACATAGATCTATAACATACTTTAATCCTAGATTTTAATTCATGCTGAGTTGGTACAGTATTGATTATTAGTAGGAGTTACTATTCGGCATATGCATTTTGTGCACCCTTGTGTGTAATATAATGTTTTATTCGATTTTAACCCATGTTAATGTATATACATTATGTAACTAAATAGAGAATGCAAGCATGAGTAAATAGTTAAATAAATGATGTATGAGGTGTAAGTATCCTATCTAATGTAAGCATGTATAAGTTTGGCTTGTAATGAATATGTAGGTTCCATAGTATGTAATGTATGGTGCATATAGTAGTGCAAGAGAATAAATGAATGATGAATGAATGCAAGCATGAATATAATGTAATAATAGATGTAATGTATGCAATATACAAGTTAATGAGATGTAATGTTCTATGTTAACACAAATCCTATATTACCTCATGTACCCCTTACACTATGTTGACACTATCACACTTGACACTTTGTTCACTTACACTTTGACACTCTTTGATATGTATACACTATGTATGCCCATTTAACCCTCACTTGCCTCTTTGCCATGTTCACATACACACACATAGCCTCTTAAATAAGTATTTATGAATATAGTTAACTTAGCTATGTATGTATATTATATATATGGTAGCATATTGTATTATAATATATAAGTTTATATAGCCATTGAAATGCCATGATTATAGACCTAATATTGAATACCAATATATGCATGTGTATATATGTGTAGACATGTATAGCTTAAAGTAATAGATTACCTAGTGTATATCTAATATGAATTCTTGCCTATTTGAGTATTGAATAATTGCATACTATATAAAGTTGGGTGTATATTGGCTTGTATAGCCTTGTATTGATGTGTGCTTGCTAGGATAGTCTTGGTTAGGCCTAGTAAGACATGCTGGGTTAGGACATGACCTAGCTTGACCTAGTTTGACTAGTGCAGTTGACCAGAGTTGACCAAGGGTTGACTTTGGCCTAGTTTGACCTAGATTCATGTAGAATACATTGTAGTGCTTTATATTACCCTTCTAGACATGTTGTGACTTGTGCTGTTCTAATTAGGAGCCAGACACCTCTCCTCGGACAGTATCATTACCTTGGACATTCATATATCAGGTGAGTAAATTCTCTGATCATTTCATATCCTGCTTAGAATTATTTTCCTGCTTTAAATTACTTTACTTGATACTGTCACGTTGGTCACACGGATTGGTATATATGGATCCTTTCTTGAGATGTTATCCTTTAGGAGCATCGGATATTACATGTTCTGTGCGTTTTACTTACATTGTGTATCACTATGCTTCTTGGTTCATTGATCACTTGTGACATGTACCCTCATGATCACAGAGTCTCCTTGAATCACTCACTGTTGGGTAACCCCCAGAATTACCCATTTATGGGCATCCATGTATCACCCTGCGGGGCCATTGCATGGAATCATAACATAACCTGGCTGGATCCTTGTGTATTGATTGGGGGTACGGGGGAGTAGAATTGGATATGTGAATAATAGCCAAGTAGTATCTTATCAGAATCTCTTCCATAGTGTCTTATCAGAATCTTCTATGCCATTTACATGTCTATATTGTACTCTAACTCACTAGCCACTGTTAGTTCTCTATGTATAGTAGATATTTCTATTACAGCTCTCTCTCTGTTTACATACTGCATTTCTTTCAGTACCTATATCTTACTTTACTGCATGATTATATTTTCTAACCTGCTATGATCTGTTGAGATGTACTGTACTCGCTCCTGTCCTGACTGGACCTGTTGATAAATTTTACAGATAGCCTGGAGGTTGCCTGCTAGCATAGAAGAGACACTTTAGAGGTTGTTTAGATAGTTATTTCCATTGTTTAGAGTTGTATTTACTTTAAGGATTACTGTATTTTGAGTTTTGAGATGTATTTCTAGGTTTTGTATCTTAGATACTTAGATTTCTCTCTACTGTATCTTTTTGGATTTCATATTTTATCTATCCTTATCATGCTCTACCTTAGATGTGATTGAGACTGTATCTGCTATGTCACCCCCATTCGAGAAGTATAAACTGCTTAGCATTATATTGTTAGATGTTGTGACCTAGGACAACGTTCTACCGCCGACACTGCGATGTAGGCTGGGCGTTGTTACGTTCTCGTACCCTAACAGTGGGTGCCAGTCGTGACACATTTTTAGTGGTGGCCCATGCAGGTCGAGTTTGTGTAGTGGTATTCGAACTAGAGTACCACTACAGTCTGCAGTAGGATTAGGATATATTTTTGAAGATACTCAATCACAATTAGGATCCCTTGAGAGATTCCTGGGACGACCCTTAAGAATCTTGTTTAACTCCGATTTGAAAACTCTTTTCTTTTTCCTTGATTTGATTTATCTTTACTTTCTGCTATTGAATTTAATTTTTATGGATTATTATTGAATTTGAGTTTGTATTTATTTATTTTGATGAAGATTGTTGAAATTTGAATCTTGATGTTAGCTATAGCATCCGAGTTTGTAGTTATATGATTTGAAGGATTTTGTTAATTTCTGAATTTTGATGTTCGTTGATAAATTTGATTTTTTGGTATTCATTGTTGATTTAATTTAATTTTTGGCAAGATGAAATTATATGGGCTAGGTCATCTAAGTTATGGAAATCTTGTCTTCTATAGTCACATTAGCCAGCATGGTGAGGACATATAGTCTAATTTTGGATATATTTCTCGGGTGGAAGAATTTAAGGTTTTCGCAGCCAAGCTAGCGGCATCGCAAAAATGTTAAATACCATGATTCTAGAGGTATGTGCATAAGTCAAGGACTCTGTGATTATCGTAGCCTTGCTCACTAGTATGACGAGGATTTAGAGTACCATGATTTTGGATAGACGCATATGATTATCAGATTGTACCTTAAATATTTTCGAACATGTTTTTGCTACTTTTGTTTCAGTCATTCAAAAAAAAGAAGGAATTATTGTTGTTTTGTTTTGTTTTGTTTCTCATTGTTTACTTAGGATGTAGCTTTAGCTATTTTTATAAACCTTGTGTAACTTCTTAAAAAAATTTATTTTTTCTTAATACAATAAACCAATGATTTGCTAGGCCTTATTTTGGATTTGGTATTATAATTCTTGTTTCAAAAAAATGGGTCCCTCTTTTAAATAGATAAGCAGAACAGATTTTATTATCATTCTTTTCCTGCCAATATTTTTACTACCATCATTTCTTGTCTTATATACCTGTCCTGATTATATCAATTCCCTGTCTCGTATATAATTCTGTCAGCTATACCTTGACAACTGTTGAATCTTCATATCATTTTGCCTGAGAAATGTTAAGGAAGTGACGTAAATTATGTAGCTCAGAGAAGACGTAACTGGTTATTTTATGATGATCTAAAGGAAATCAAATGTGGAGTGTTCCATATAGAAACTTGAGATAGAAATGTGGTAAGGGTCTCGAATAGAATAAAGAGATGTATACTGCCAATCTGGAAACAATTACATTTATAGAAATTTTGGGGTTATGAGATAGTTTATAGGTGTATTCAAAACTAATGAGGATATCAGAGGTCAACCTAGTTTTGAGAACTTAGAAAAACTTGGTTATTGATTCTGGGGAAAACTTACTCGGAGGCTATGTAGAAGGTTAGTAATGGAAAAGAGAAGTTAATTGTGTTTAATAAGGATATTAAATAAGATGTTGCGAGGAAATGACTAGGGATAGAGAGAGCACAAAGTTATGGAAGTTTAGAGATTGTTGTGAAATATTTTTAGAAGAATAATATTCAAGGGTATATGTCGAAGAAAATACGAAAGTTGATTTTATGATGAAAGATAAGTTTTGTAAGGCCTAGAGATTTAAATTAAATAATACGAGGAGAACAATTTGAACAAGTTCAAGGAATTCGTAAACGGAATTTAGAGATTTTGGGTCAAATTTAAGACAAGGTGAAAGAACTTGGAAATTTAAATAAATGGTTAATATTGATTCCTAAATGTGAGGGCTATGCTTCAAGAGTGATGTTTGGAAATTGAAAATTGCCTACGGTAGTCATGGTAAGGGTTTAAGTAAAGGTTAAATTTTCATATGGAGACTGGTGAGGTAAAGATATGATTGGCAAGTTATGACCAGATGAACTTAAGAGTATCAGAAGCAGATGACTAACTCGATCTTCATTATTTTTGTGCATTAATTACCACCTCTTGAACTCCCACTTTCTAATTGAGATCCTTTGACGTTCCTTATCGTGACTTTGATATTCAGAATGTAATACTAGCTGTTACCCTCCAACAAATCTTATATGCAAGACCTAGACGAGCTCACCTTCGTGTAGGTATATCATGTCCCACTAAAACCCGTCTTCTTGTACTCTATTTTCTTGATATGATTTTCTGGTCAACTGGCTAAACTATAACCTCTACCATTATACTAAATTTATTCTTATTTCAATTAGAAATCCAGCCTTGACTCAATTCTTTCGACCCGACATGTGATGGTGTTCTGCTTGTTTCCTTAGATGCTTAACCTTGTACCTTATCTGATTACTTGACCCGTTGGTTAAGAAACTTGGACTATGTAATTCCTTTCATCATTACCACCCTTATATCTTGTGCTGCTAAATTAGCCTTAGTTTTGCAAGCTTATTTATTTTTGAGCTTGGTCATGACAAATTTTATTGGGTGGCCACCCACTAACATATTGTCTAATCAGAGCCGGTACATAATGGTCTGATCAACCTATTGCACTTTGGTTCACTTTTTTTATGTATCAATCTACGAGAATGGAGACATAGTTAAACTTGACCCTAGAGTCTCATTCGCGACAGCCTTGACAATTCTTCTTGAAATCTCTTCATCGCCTATGAACCTCGTATTCATACTCAGTCGAATTAAATTTAATCATGACCTGAATCTCTACCATTGGATGCTCGTGCTTATATTTTTATTTTATTAATTTCTCGTCTTGTCCAAATCTCGTTTTATCCCGAAATTGATCAACTTAGATCATGTCAAGACAAAAATCTATTTGTGATTTGTTGTGCCTAAGTTTTCAATTTTTGCCATTTTATGGAATAGTAACCTTTTAATAATTTCTTAGTTGCTTGTTAATGACCAATTTTTATATAGGATGGTAGACAGCCCTACAACCTTGATGATTGTTGTTCCCTTACCTTTTCAATTAGGACACCCTAGATTGTTTGTGTGTTGATACCATAGTACTGTTTTGACCTAGAATGATTAGTGTACCTAGGTGAGACTTCCAACTGCTACGGTATGCCCTGACCTTGTATACTATTCCTTCAAATTGCACGATTTAGATAAAAAAAAATTTAGACCTTGATTGTTGGAAAATAGGGACGTCACTCCATTAGTATCAGTTGTAGATATATATGGGTTAGTCCTTGATGTAGGGATGTGTGTCTATAAACATGTAGCTTAGGAGATTTAGGAGAGATTATAGTATCAGCCTTGATAGGATGTACTAGTCTTTTGGTGAGTATAAATGTGTTATGAGAGATAGGGGCCTATATGTCTTGGTAATGCATCGTTCCTATGGTAATAGAATATATTAATAGATGGTTAATAGGAAGATAATAGTTTGAGCATACCTATAGCCTATGATCAGTTCCTTTTCATCCTTAGTTAAGACCACTTTAAAATAGGTCCAGTCCCTTGGATATAGGTTCCAGTCCATATTTTATTGAAGTTCCATTACCGCCGTACAGTAGAGCAGTGTTGGAGGTATTCCTAGATTGACACTATTTAGATATCCGTTTATTATTCCAATGTTAGGAAGTGTTACCTTAGATATTGGGTAGGTTAGAGGCTCTAGAAGGAGTACTATCGATCTTAAATTTCGAGGACGAAATTTTTCTAAGGTGGGTAGAGTTGTAGCACCCAGTTTCCCAAATAAGGGTAATTTTAAAATTTCGTGTTTATAATTATTTTAATAATGATATTTAATTCATGAAATGATTTTTGATGATTTTAAATCATTTTAAAATTATTTAAATCAATAACTTGTGGTTTTGACGTTTTGCTAGTGAAACCCTAGAGACTGTTTGACCTAGAGCCTAATCATATGATTATGATATTTTAATATCATTTTTCGCTTAAGGATATTTTTTGCATTTGACCTCTTTGAATTATTTTGATATTATTTTATTATTTATGATATTGTTTTGGGGTTATTTGAGTCGGGTTCGAATTTCAACTCAATCCGACTTGAAACAGGGACCCGGGCGTAGTTTGACTCTAGTGGGACCCACACACTAGTTAGGCATGGCCCACATGATATTAATTTTAGTCCACATGATAGAAATATTTTAGTTAGAGGTTAGACTAATTATTATGGATCATGTTAGTGTGATTAGAGACTTTAGAATGACTAATTTAGCCCCAACCAATTAGCCCTTTCCTAATACTCATAGAATAGGTTAGTGGAGGCATTTTGGGCCTTACCATAATAGGACAAATAGCCCCATATGGCCAGCCACTTTGGGAGAGGATAGGCTCAAGTTCATTTCATTATTCTCATCCACACTCTCTCTCTTGTTCTTCCCCAAATTCCTAGAGAGCAATCCCTAGCAATTTCTCCACCAAATCCTTCCATTTTGCCACTAAATCTTCTTCTTTTCTTCTCCATTCTAGCCAAGGAGGAAGCTACCCAAGTTTGGGAGGATTCGGAGCTCGTTCGTGTCCTTTTGGAATCTCTACGTGTCGGTGTCGCTCCGGGAAGGCTTTTCTTCGATTCGATCTACCGGGAGGTATAAATCCCTTCTTCTTTTCATTTTCTCATACATATAGGTCTATTTTAAACCCATAGGAATGACCCCCATGGTTGTATCTCCATTTGTGTCTATTTCGTGTCCATTTGGAGGTCATAGGAGTGTCCTTTGTGTTGTGGTTGTGTCCATGTGGGAAAAATCTCAAATTTGGACACACTATGTGTTGTTGTTATGTATGAATGAATTATTACACGTTTAATCTCATATTTTTGTATTGGAGATGTGTTCTATAGTGTCTCATATATATATATTAGTGTAGAGAGTGAGTTCTTTATATATTATGTTATATACTTGTGTTCTTTTGTCTCAAACTACCCAAATCCGTCATGATTTTTATCTACGTTTTTAATTCCAGTCCTAACTTAGAAATGTCATAACTTATAGCTCAAAGCTCGGTTTAATCTCCCATTTTTTTTAAAAGAAGCGTATTGAAGTTAGCTTTCCAAAAACTTGTATTAATAGGCCTAATTCATTCTGCAACTTTCTGGAAAATTATTTGAGTGTCAGTTGTACGAAAGACAAACGCATTCTCGGTGTTTCCGCGATTTCGGGAGTTTTCGGAAATGAAAACGCGATCCGTTTGAAGTTTCGGAAAGCTAACACATAGATCTATAACATACTTTAATCCTAGATTTTAATTCATGCTGAGTTGGTACAGTATTGATTATTAGTAGGAGTTACTATTCGGCATATGCATTTTGTGCACCCTTGTGTGTAATATAATGTTCTATTCGATTTTAACCCATGTTAATGTATATACATTATGTAACTAAATAGAGAATGCAAGCATGAGTAAATAGTTAAATAAATGATGCATGAGGTGTAAGTATCCTATCTAATGTAAGCATGTATAAGTATGGCTTGTAATAAATATGTAGGTTCCATAGTATGTAATGTATGGTGCATATAGTAGTACAAGAGAATAAATAAATGATGAATGAATGCAAGCATGAATGTAATGTAATAATAGATATAATGTATGCAATATACAAGTTAATGAGATGTAATGTTCTATGTTAACACAAATCCTATATTACCTCATGTACCCCTTACACTATGTTGACACTATCACACTTGACACTTTGTTCACTTACACTTTGACACTCTTTGATATGTATACACTATGTAAGCCCATTTAACCCTCACTTGCCCCTTTGCCATGTTCACATACACACACATAGCCTCTTAAATAAGTATTTATGAATATAGTTAACTTAGCTATGTATGTATATTATATATATGGTAGCATATTGTATTGTAATATATAAGTTTATATAGCCATTGAAATGCCATGATTATAGACCTAATGTTGAATACCAATATATGCATGTATATATATGTGTAGACATGTATAGCTTAAAGTAATAGATTACCTAGTGTATATCTAATGTGAATTCTTGCCTATTTGAGTATTGAATAATTGCATGCTATATAAAGTTGGGTGTATGTTAGCTTGTATAGCCTTGTATTGATGTGTACTTGCTAGGATAGTCTTGGTTAGGCCTAGTAAGACTTACTGGGTTAGGACATGACCTAGCTTGACCTAGTTTGACTAGTGCAGTTGACCAGAGTTGACCAAGGGTTGACTTTGGCCTAGTTTGACCTAGATTCATGTAGAATGCATTGTAGTGCTTTATATTACCCTTCTGGACATGTTGTGACTTGTGCTATTTTAATTAGGAGCCAGACACCTCTCCTCGGACAGTATCTTTACCTTGGACATTCAGATATCAGGCGAGTATATTCTCTGTTCATTTCATATCCTGCTTAGAATTATTTTTCTGCTTTAAATTACTTTACTTGATACTGTCACGTTGGTCACACGGATTGGTACTATATGGATCCTTTCTTGAGATATTATCTTTTAGGAGCATCGGATATTACATGTTCTGTGTGTTTCACTTACATTGTGTATCACTATGCTTCTTGGTTCATTGATCACTTATGACATGTACCCTCATGATCACAGAGTCTCCTTGAATCACTCACTGTTGGGTAACCCCCAGAATCACCTATTTATGGGCATCCATGTATCACCCTGCGGGGCCATTGCATAGAATCATAACATAACCTGGCTGGATCCTTGTGTATTGATTGGGGGTACGGGAGAGTAGAATTGGACATGTGAATAATACCCAAGTAGTATCTTATCAGAATCTCTTCCATAGTATCTTATCAGAATCTCCTATGCCATTTACATGTCTATATTGTACTCTGACTCACTAGCCACTGTTAGTTCTATATGTATAGTAGATATTTATATTACAGCTCACTCTCTGTTTACATACTGCATTTCTTTCAGTACCTGTATCTTACTTTACTGCATGATTATATTTTCTAACCTGCTTTGATCTGTTGAGATGTACTGTACTCGCTCCTGTCCTGACTGGACCTGTTGATAAATTTTACAGATAGCCTGGAGGTTACCTGCTAGCATAGTGGAGATACTTTAGAGGTTGTTTAGATAGTTATTTCCATTGTCTGGAGCTGTATTTACTTTAAGGATTACTGTATTTTGAGTTTTGAGATGTATTTCTGGGTTTTGTATCTTAGACACTTAGATTTCTCTCTACTGTATCTTTTTGGATTTCATGTTTTATCTATCCTTATCATGCTCTACCTTAGATCTGATTGAGACTGTATCTGCTATGTCACCCCCATTCGGGGAGTATAAACTGCTTAGCATTTTATTGTTAGATGTTGTGACCTAGGACAGCGTTCTACCGCCGACACTGCGGCGTAGGCTGGGCGTTGTTACGTTCTCGTACCCTAACAGTGGGTACGGGTCGTGACAGAAGCCACATGACCTCGCATCCTGTGTAGAGAATGAGATGAACCCTTGAGCATTGTCCCGTGTTGGTGGAGGTTAACCACTTCCATTATCACCCTTGGGATGGGGACGACTCCGTCTTGCGCCTCTGTGGTTGAAAAACTTCCAAACCGAAGAGTAACCATGTTGGCCGTAACGGTCTTCTCTTCATAATCCAGCGATATGACGTTGGCGTTGATGAGGCTCTAGATCTGCCTTTTCAACACATAACAGTCTTGTGTTGAATGGTGAACATACTGGTGATAATGGCAGTATTTGGGGTTGTCCACCTTTCCAACTTCGTCGGGACGCTTTGGCACTGGGAGAGACTGATTGCCACTCTTCGTCAGCATCTCGAAGAGTTCTAGCGTATCATTGTCATTGAAGGAGTAAGTCTCCCTCGGCTTCTACGCTTCTGCAGACTTAGGGTTCATGGTTGCTGAACCTTTGGAGATGTTGACAGTCATGGCCTGCTTACCTTTTTCGTCTTTGGGGTTGTTTTTAGACGAACGTCTCTCCTTGTCTTCGAGAGAGAGGAAGTTCAGTCCCAGGAGCTACATGTATTGGGCTTTCCTCTGTGCCACATCCGCCTCTGTAATAAAGGGCGTCCACTCCGTGCAAGGAGCATTGTGCCATAATTTTATTGCCGGCAGTATGTTCTTGCTGCATGAGTCCATAAGCATAGGCTCGAGCATACCAGGGGTATTCTTAAGGCTGCTTGGCGGAAGTGCTCAGTGTATGCACCGACATGCTCTTTCTCCCTCTAGACAACCTCCATGAGAGTTGACATTGTCATGTCCATCCCACCTTCATAGAATCAATCCACGAATAGATTCTTTAGGTCCTTGAACGAGAAAATATAATTGTCTGGGAGACTGCATAACCACTCATAGGCTACCTCCTACAGAGCTCCTATGAATATATTGGTAAGAATAGTGTCGTTCTTCGGTAAGTTCCCTATTACTGAGGCAAAGTACCTCAAGTATCATCGGAGAGACTCTTTTCCTTCGTAGGGTGTGAGCGTCTGCGAATTGTACTTGAGAGGATAGACTACATTGTCCCACTCGGCAGGATATGGCTGCCGAATCCCTATTTTTTGGAGTACTGCTTGCTTTTCTTTGGCGCCGTAGTGAGCATACGGTTCCTTGATGGCCTGCTATATCTCAATTGACATTGCAGGGCCTATAGTCGACAGAGTAGACGACGATGGTCCCACCTGATGGACGGCAGACGACCTGTTGGACTCGTCGTTGGTTGTCGGATCAGGCGTGGGTGTGGAAGCAGTGGAGGCCAAACTGCTTTTGATATCCATCATAATAGAGGACGAGGTCTTCATTGTAGCTGTCAATGTGTCTAGGCTCGTCTCGAGGGCTTCGATACGTCTGAGAGCTTCGTTATTGTCCGCTTCATCGCCGTCAGCCATAAAGACGGACCTGGTGTGAGGATGAGTTGAGGGAACTGTGCACTCTTCACTCTCTGGCTCAGACACCCGGGTTTCATCGTCTTGAGGATAGACTAGAAGGTTGCGATCTTCTTCGAACTCATTACGGCTGCTACCCTTGATCTGGTGACTAGCTACGACGGTAGAGGCATCTGTATCGTATGGCTCCTCTTAAGATTGGAACGCGGCGTTGTCATGAACAGTGGTAGGCTTACTACCCCCAGCCTCTGACGTGGCATCCAGCAGAGATTTAGAACGTGTGCTTTAAAATACACCTGTGCCGGGTACCTTTGTCTTGCTGCTCTCGGGCCACTTTTTGGACTTGGAGGTTGAGACGGAATGATTCTTGGAAGACTTCTTGGGAGTTTTGGAACCCTGCACCGCGTTGCACGTGGCGACGCGGAGTTCGTCTTATCTCTTTCTCGTCGACCCCGTATTGAGTCCCTGACTTACGATCGACATAGATTGAAGTCTTTGAAAGATGGAACGCCTCTTCGGTGGTAGTATAACTACCTGTTAACAACAGCAGTTGATAGTAATCCGGGTACAAGGATGCCTTGATTTAGGCATGCCCTGTACTGTAGATTCTTGTTCTGCTTGGGAGAGCACCAGGTCTTCCGTCGTGATACCCCCATTGTACGTGCAAGGCAACCTCTTGTCATGCTTGCAGGAATGATGCTCGCATGACTCCCTCTCTATGGAGTGTACCCCTGGCTTGCAATATGCATGGGAGTGCTCAAGCGGTAGAGGGGTTCAACCGTTCGAGGCATCGGAGCACGGGGTCCAGCCTTGTATAACTTTCTATTGGCAGCGCATATGACCGTCAACGCGGGCCTCTGGTCGGTCATAGGCATGGTACATTTGCTGCACGGGGCACGTACCTCCTGGGATCTCTTTCTACTACCCCTAACCGGTGCATAGTATTCAGAATCCAATAAAGGTTCGCCTGATGGGAAGGAAATTATGTCGAAGACAGATCTTCTCGTCGACAATACTCCCGTCATGAGGGGTTGGACTGGTGCACGTTTCCTTCAGCATTGTGCCTTCGTCAGGCCCACTATAGAGACACCTTCTTCCTTGCCATATTTTCCCAGGGTAGGAATCGAACGAGGGGATATGGCTATAGCAGCCGAAATCTTCTATGAGCCTTAGACGTTAAGGGGGTTCTGGATTGCATTTCCCTCCATCGTGCTGCTCGTCGCAGCCGTCTTGGGCCTTCTGACACGTCGAGTCTTCTTTGGTTTTACGAACTGCTTCTAAGGATTCAACTTTTCATCAGAAAGGAGATCATCAAAAGCTTGTTGGTCGAAGCGTACAACCAGCATCTTCTGGGAAGATCCTAGCAAGTTATCATCAGATTACGTCACCGCCTTCTTGTTGGAGGAGAAGGTAGTCCCCAGAAGAGTCGCTATTTTGTTCGCATAACAATAGGTTGAACGAACTTTTTGCTTTATTGAACGTAAAAAGACCTGTATAGAGAAGGAAGTCCTAAATAGGATATTCTAAGTACAAGGAAAAGAGTTTTCTGGGAAAGTGTGATAGTAGAGATCGAGCACTACAGCGGCTCCTTTACTCCATTGACGATCTAATGATGGGTTAAACTTGCTTTGGCTCTCTGACGCCTTTGATGGAACTCTAGGGTCACTGATCAAGAGGACATCTGGAGTTGAAAACTTCTTGGTGATCTTTATGACCTTGATAGTTCTAATGGTTGGTGGTTGTTGAAAGAAAACTCCTTTTAGTTATAGAGAACAGAGAACATATGCGATGTGCATTAGGGTGGTTGGTGGTTGGTGGTTGTTGAAGGAAAACTCCTTTTAGTTATAGAGAACAGAGCACATATGCGATGTGCATTAGGGTTTTAAGAAATGAACGAATATGCCATCATTGCACGGTACGAGGTTCTGCGGCGCTGGCACATGGCAGACATCGAGATTCCCTCAATCGAGATCTTGGGTGGTTATCAAAAAACCGAAGGAGGAGACACGTGGCGCGTGCCGATTTGCTTGTTCGGATGCAGCCGAGTAAATCTTGGTATTTTATCTCAGATTTGGATTCTAATTGATCCTCGTCTAAGATTTAAATTAATTTGATAAGATATCAATCATGATTCAATCCCAATCCCATCTTTAACAGAGGCGGTTTAAGAAAACCAAATTTGGTGGGACCATGCTTTATGTACCTCTAACGAGGTATAAGTACCGCTGTGCTTCTAGGACGACGAGCGGACCGTTCTTCTGGAGACAACGGAGCCTTTGTGCTTTCAGGTGACGAGTGGACTTGGCTTCGAAGACGACGAGACTTCTGTTTGTTAGAGCAACGAGAAATCTGTATTTCGGGCTACAAAGTCACTGTGCTGTAGGGCGACAAGTAGGCTTGTGCTTCAAGTTGACGAGGTTACTGTGCTTTAAGAGCGACAGGCGGACTTGTGTTGGAGGCAATGGTATCTCCCAAGTCTCTGGAGAAAGGTGTTTCTGAACTTCTGGGTCGGAGCAGAATGTTGTGCCGTTGATGTTAATATGGTGTGAATGTATCACCAGTCTGCAGCTGGGGTTGGTGCATTGTCACAACCATATTTCTAGCTTGAGGGTATTTTGTTCATTTTTAAAATTTTGGGAATTATTTGGAATTATTAGTATTAACTATAATTATTAGAATTTTCAGTAATTTTTTAGTATAATTGATATGGTGCTATTGTTAACTTTGACTCAGGGTGACTTAGGAGACTGTCCTAGAAGCTAACCTAGATCATGACTACTTTGTTAGAGTGTGTAACCCTAGCTTGACCTAAGTTAGTGATATCCAACCAATTAGAATTTATTTGGAGAGAATAGGAATTTATTTGGCTAGAGAATGGCTTGTGGTTTCACAAGTCATGATTAATGACTTAAGCCCATAGAGGCCCAAAACCCAACACCATGTAAACCCTAATCCTAGCCCAACACCCCCATGGCCGGCCAATCCTATTCCCCCCATCTATTTAATGCCTCCTCAAAGTTAGGGCTAGCCTCCTTTAGGAAGTTCTCAAGTTGGAAAGAGAGGTATGCTCCATCTTTAGAAATTCCTAGAAAATCTAATTTAATTCCTTTTCGATCCAAACCAATTGTAATAGGTTCTAAATTTCTTCTACTTGCTGTTTGTGGTGAGGAGTTTCAGGAGAGAAGCAATTTGGAAGAGGTTTGGTAGCTTGAGGATCCACTCATATTGGGGCTTTTTGAGCCATTGCAAACCCTAGGTAAATTTTGAATCCCTTCTATAAATTACTGTTATTATTGCAAAAATAGGAAGCCCTAGGTCTACCCTAACTGTAGGTATAGCTATCCCTAGGTTTCGTGTCCAATGCGTGTCCATATCGGACACATATCAGTGGATACGTGTAGGTGTTCGATGAAATGCCACAGTAGGCATTTCATTACTGTTTTAGGAATTGGTTTGAATAGGAAGTTAGTTTTTAACCTCGCTTAAGGGATTCCAGTGTCCTGAGGTGTTATCAGTGTCGTGTCGGGTCGCGGTGGACACGGGAACACGCGGGGTGCCATACGCGCGCAAGCAGTATTGCTTTCCCTGCTGCTCGGGGTCGATTGTGCCGTGGACACACCACTTGGACACGTATAACTTGACACGTGGGTTCGGACAGTGTCTGACACGAGGCCCCCGAAGTTTCGTGGGTCCTCGTGTCGTGTCGGACACGGTATCGTGCGTGCACGGGGAATGCACTGTGCGTGCACAGTCCTGTCACTTATATACTGATTTAATTCAATTTTTAATAATTTAAATTATGATTTTAATTGCTAAATAGATCCTAACATGATTAATGATATATGTTAGATTGGATTTACATGTTAGTTTAGGTATTGATGTGGAAATTTAGATTCGAACATATGGGTCGACTGATACACTGATATCGTTTACTGATACTTAGTTTTTCAATTTCCTAAACATTTAAATCCCTTCAATTGATGTTTTTTTTCACTATTAAATGATCCCCATATAATTGCTAGTTCATGTTAATGAAGTATTACAATTCAAATAGGCTTTATGATTGGAGAATGGGAATTTGGACTTTGTGTTGGTTCGATTGGTTATTGAATTTAACGAAACTGTTAATCTGGGAATTGATTTCCATTCTCAAAACTGCGATTTTAGTTCTTGTGAATTGTCATGTGATTCGAATTGTGTGGAATAGGGTTTTGGCAATGTTTTGGTTTTCGAATAAGCTATAGGACTGATACTATTTGAATGTTTCATTTCATTCCCAATGAACTATAATTGGACTGAATTCCTTTCCTAAGCCACTGATTTGTTTTCATATGAACTGTCAACTGAGAATTGATATCCTGAGATTGATTTTTATCCTTAACTGTTGAGTTGGTATCAATGATTGTTTTTCATAAAACTGAGAAATTGGTGTCCTTTCCTTCTTTAGAACTGAGTTTGAATGATCCCTTGTTAGTTGTGTACATGGTTGAATTCATATGAGGATTGGGTTTTAGGTAACTGAATTTCAGGTTTATACTGTCATTTCCCTATTTTTTTCTATTGACATATGTATACTGTTTGCAAATAGATTGATTCCCACTGTTTAAATACTATTACACTGATTCCAGGATACATTGTTATGCTCACTGATTCCTATAGTTATCTCACTGTTTCTTGTTAACTGTCAACTGTTACTTAGTTCCCTAAAACCTGAGATCTATTTACATGTAACTGTCATGCTTATCAGCTCACCATTTCCTGGATTTCACCAATTGATTTCCAGGTTACACCATGTGTTCACTGATTTCAGGAAACCACACACAGGTCATTGCCATGCCACTATTCCTATACACACACACAAGTGTCTCACTAACACACACTCTCTTGACACTCTCACTCATGGCACACATACACACACTTGAACACAGTTATATGCCTTCCTATTCTTCTATGTGTAAGCATGAATATATAGGTATCCTATATATTATAATATGTGTGTGTACTATTATATATATATATATATATATATATATATATATATATATATATATATATATATATTATATATATATATATATATATATATATATATATATATATGTGTGTGTGTGTGTGTGTGGTATACATATAGCTAGCCTATAGCCTAGGGCTCTTAGCCTGTGGGTGGCTTGAATGCCAGTATAGAGTCTAGATTGGACTTGTATAGCCGTGTTAGACCTAGAATAGATTAGTTAGACTAGTATAGACTTGTTTGACTTAGGTTTGACTTGGTTGACCTAGTTTGACTTCTAGGGTTGACCAGAGTTGACCAAGAGTTGACTTTGGTCGAGATTGACCTAGATTCATGTAGAATGTATTGACTTGCATCTTATTCTCATTTTAGACTCATAGTGACTTGTACTGTTCTATAGAAGATAGACACCACTCCTCGGACAGTAGATATTCTTCAGATACTCAGGATACAGGCGAGTACATTCTCTGATCATTTCATATCCTGTATTAGGAGTATATATCCTGCTTTAGATTACTTTACATGATGCTGACATGTTAGAAACACGGATTAGTACTATATGGATCTTGTCGTGCGATGTTATCCCCTTAGCAGATACATCGGGTATTCGTGTTCGTGTACTTTATCATGAGCATCGTGTACTCTTTGTATTCGTGATATTCGTGTACAAATCGTGTGAAATCATGTATATTCATGTATTCACATAATCTTCGTGTACGACCATTCTTCGTGTATAATAACATAACATGGCTAGATCCTTGTGTATTGATTGGGGCGGGGGAGTAGAAGTGGTTATGTAATCAATCTAGTAGATTACTCGTGTACAACCTCTGTAGATTACTCGTGTACAACATCGTGCCGTTTACATAACCATCTTGTGCTCTGAATCACTAGTCACTGATAGTTCTCTATATATATGGTATCTATTTATTTACAGTCTTCCTTTTTATCATGTTATTTCCTTCAGTTTCTTGTATCTTACTCTCTAGCATGATTATATATCCTGACCTGCTATGATTTGTTGAGATGTACTGTGCTCGCTCCTGTCCTGACTGGACCTGTTGAAATATTACAGAGGACGAGGCTGAGGCGTTCTGCCCTACCTACTAAGGTGCTACCCTAGATGAGTGCTTGGACTTGGACCAGCAGCAGGACCCACTAGCAGTGGATGACACTCCCTTAGATTAGGATGTCTTACTTTTCGTGGATTACTGTATATGGATTCTGAGATATTTTGGGATATGTACTTATTTAGACACTTAGAATTCTGGATTGTATCTCTGTGCTTTCTTCTTTTCTGGATATTTATCTATCTATCTTTATCATGTTCTACCTTAGTTGTGATTGAGACTGTATTTGCTTTGTCACCTCCATTCGGAGAGTATATACTGTACAGGTACTTTTATATTGTTAGATGTTTGACCTAGGATAGCGTTCTACCGCCGACACTGCGACATAGGCTGGACGTACCCACGTCTCGTACCCTTACTCTAGGGTACGGGTCGTGACACGTGTTTTAGTAGTGGCCCATGCCGGTCTAGGTTGGAAATGTAGTGGTATTCGAACTAGAATATCGTTGCAGCCTGCAGTAAGAATTAGTATTTTTTTGAAGGTACTCAATCACACTAGAAAAACTCCTTATCAGATTCCGTATATCTATATTTGCTGCTTATTGTCTTCCTTAGAATTTTCAACTGTCCACCTTTGATATTTCGACTCATTCTCAGTAATTGTTTCTTGTTTGATCTGTGTCTCCAGGATGGTTGAGACGAGATCGCATCGCCCTGGACCGGGAGACGCTGGAGAGGGGTCTAGCACCTCTCGACCTCAGCAGCAGCCAGCTACCGGTGCCACAGGGCCAGTGCAGCCCTCAGGAGTCGGTATTTCTGCAGCTTTTGGAGGAGCACCTCCACCAGCAAGAAGGCCGAGCATTGTGATTCCTGAGATCCTTCCACTGCAGCAGCCTCCGCCTGTGGGGATGGTAGATGCTGCACATCTCTTCTCCTTCGTGGAGAGGATTCTGGAGTCCCACCTGCAGCAGCAGCAGAGGCAGACTGCCGATTTTTGTCAGGGGATAGACGAGGCGCACCAGCTGGTTCGCACTACTGTAGAGTTGGTTACTGCTCAGGGGGCCCAGCAGCAGCCCCGTCGGAGGGAGAAGGACATACAGGACTTTCAGAAGATGCATCCCAGAGAGTTCTTCGACATAGAGGGCATCCATTAAGCAGACGACTGGATAGAGCATATCGAGGAGATATTCAGGCTGGCGGAGATACCAGCTTGACTCCAGATCGAGGCGACGGGCAGTCAGATGCAGGACTTAGCCCGTGCGTGGTATCAGACAGATCCCAGGATGGGAGTTGAGGGCCAGACTTGGGCCCTATTCAAGGAGCTGTTTAAGGAGAAGTTCTTTCCTGATGTGGCCTTGGGAGGTATCGAGCCACAGTTTGAGGGTCTGGTTCAGGGGAACCAGACTGTAGCTGAGTATGCTGGAGAGTTTTGTAGATTAGCCCATTTTATAGATGACTTGACTGAGAAGATGAAGGCGAGGAAGTTTCGCCGAGGCTTGATTAGAGAGGTTCGATCGCTGACTAAGAGCGACCGGAACGCTACTTTTACAGAGATATTTTCTGGGGCTATGGCTGCGGAAGACGACCTAGGGTTGAAGCAGAAGAGTGGTCATGACTTCCAGGGTGGCAGCAGCAGTCAGGGGCAGGCCAAGAGGCCTCACTTCCAGCATCAGCAGCCGCAGAGGCTAGTTCAGCAGTATCAGCAGCAGGGCAGGGCACCTCTTCAGCAGGTGCAGCATCAGCAGCAGAGAGGGCAGCAGGCACCCAGGCAGCAGGCTATCAGTTGTACCTTCTGTAAGAAGCCTGGGCACAAGTGGGACGAGTGTAGGAAGAGACTCGGTAGATGCTTGATGTGTGGATCAGCGGACCACCAGATGCAAGATTGTCCAGTGGCGTCGATGCGTCCGGTACCAGGAGGAGTTGGAGCAGCCAAGGCTCCAGCAGGACAGCTGAAGGGGCCACTGCAGACCTAGCAGCAGAGGTTCCACCAACACCAGCAGCAGGCACGAGGTGGACAGTAGGGGCGAGCTTTCGCCATGGCGATTGAGGATGCCGAGGACGTAGGGGAGTTGATAGCAGGTTCGGTTCTTCTCGACTCCACTCCAGCTTTTGCACTCTTTGATTCCTGGGCTTCCCACAGCTTCGTGTCAGTATCATATTCTATTAGACACAGTCTAGTTTTTGAACCATTGCCTAGGACCTGCAAGATCACGACCGGGGGTGGGGTCATCCTCGTGAGTGATGTTTGCAGAGGACGGAGCGTCATATTGGGAGGCTGAGAGTTGGGGGTGAGTTTGCTCGTCATGCCATTACCGAACTACGACATAGTATTAGGTATGGACTGGTTGAGCAGACATCATGCCCACATTGATTGTCGAGGGGGTAGAGTTTTGTTTGGAGCGTCAGAAGAGCCAGAGTTTGAGTATACCCGACGGCAGGCAGAGCAGGACAGTGGCATCTTCTGTGGAGCTTCAGTTGAGGAGCAGGTGGCTCCATATCCCTTGATCGCAGAGTTTATAAACGTATTCCCAGAGGAGTTGCCAGGGCTTCCACCGGACAGGGATGTAGAGTTCTCGATAGACTTGGTTCCCGGTGCGGAACCGATTTCTCAGCATGTCTATCGAGTGAACATCAGTGAATTGGTGGAGCTGAAGAAGCAGGTAGATGAGCTGCAGGACAAGGGCCTCATCCGATCGAGTTCTTCACCTTGGGGTGCACCAGTACTTTTCGTACCCAAAAAGGATGGGTCGGTACGGATGTGTATCGACTACAGGGCACTTAACAACCTGACGATCAAGAACAGATACCCACTGCCATGGATCGATGATCTCTTTGATCAGTTGAGCGAAGCTCGGGTGTTCTCCAAGATTGATTTGAGGTCAGGTTATCACCAGGTGAAGGTGAAGAGGGAGGATATTTCCAAGACCACTTTCAGGATGCGATACGGGCAGTTTGAGTTTTTGGTTATGTCGTTTGGGCTGACCAATGCACCAGCAGTATTTATGAACCTAATGAACAAGGTGTTCCACCAGTACTTGGACAAGTTCATGGTGGTATTTATTGATGATATCCTGGTGTATTCGAAGACAGAGGAGGAGCACGAGGAGCACTTGAGAGTGGTTCTAGAGACACTTAGGAGGGAGAGATTGTATGAAAAGCTCTCGAAGTGCGAGTTCTTCCTAGACAGAGTTGACTTCTTGGGTCATGTGGTGACTGGAGATGGTATCTCAGTGGACCCAAAGAAGATCACAGCAGTTGAGGCTTGGGCAGGGCCGACTTCAGTGGCAGAGATCAGAAGTTTCCTGGGGCTGGAAGGTATTTGCCATTGATTATGAAAGTACAGAACAATTTATATAGGAGGACTGAACTTAGACTCACAATACAAACTCGCTAGTACAAAGAAAGCCTATGGACGAAAACCTAGGTACAGTAATCTAAGTACAATTGTTTAATTTGATTCTGGGGGTGACGATAGAGGCTCGGAAAAGCGACGGCAGCTCTGCCTTACTCCTTAGACGATCGGACACGGTCTTGGCTCTGGAAAAGAAATGCTCTGTGTCTGGCTCTGCACGTATCTCTCTGTGCTCTCCTTTTTGTGTATATGCTCCTCTGCGTGCCTCTCTCTGTATGCGTCTGTCTCCGTCCATTTGCAAGGGAATAGCACCTTGCTATTTATAGGAGTGGGGGGTGATCATTAGGGTTTACAATGATTATCTATTTTGAAAAGTTGGCAGCTTAAGAGTTATCAATCTGGATCGTTCATCTTGAATGTAATAAATTTGAGCAATTAATATGATTGCATCAAATCTCTGTGGGCAATAAATGCTGATTGCCATGAATATTCGTGATCTGTGATAGCCTGCCACGTGTCCAATTTGCTTTATTTGATTTGATCTGGACAATTATGACGATCGCGACAAATCTGATTTTGTTAAGATTTGTAAGCACCCATAATTGCAGGGAAGATAAGACTGCCATGTGTCTCAATTATCGCGAAGAGCGCCACATGTCTCAACTGGACCGTCCTGGCAGAGCTGCATATAGGTGGTCCTCTCAGCCGCATGAAGCATGCAGCCGCATGAGGATGGACGGCCGCATGAAGATGGGCGGCTGCGTGAGGATAGGCAGCCGCATGGAGATGGACAGCCGCAAGGGGATAGGCAGCCGCATGTAGATGGGCAGCCGCATGGGGATAGGCAGCCGCATGCATATGGGCAGCCGCATGAAGGATGCAGCCGCATGAAGTGGGCGGTCGCATGAAGTGGACGGCCGTATAAATGCAGCAGCCGCATGAAGTGACCTCGGGACTTGGTGGATCTTGCCAGCTGTAAGAAGATTTTCTCCTCTTCCCTAGGAACACGCCATCATGTCAGAGTCATTATTACGTCTTTATGTCAGAGCTGTCATAGCTGTCATTTGTCAGAGCAGCCGTCAGGGCATTAAATACAGCAAAATATTGAGAAGAACTGTTGAAGGCCACGTGGCTTCTTTCTTGGCTGCATGGAACTATCCGAGCGCATGGACCCTTGAGCCGCATGGACTCCTGAGCCGCATGGACTTCTGAGCCGCATGGGGATCCTGAGCCGCATAGGGATCTTTCTGTCGGAGCCGCATAGGCCTTTCTTTATTCTTTTCCATGCTTCTACAAGACCCCCTTCAAAGTTTTCAATTTGCAAAATTGAAATACTTTGAATAAGAAGCATGGCCATGTAAAAACTCTTCGTGCCGCATAGGATGTTCTGGCCGCATGGATGTCTCAGCCGCATGGCCTCCTCAGCCGCATGGCCATCTGAGCCGCATGGGCTTTCCGGCCGCATGGGCTGTCTGGCCGCATAGGCTATCTGGCCGCATAGGCTCCTTGCCACGTCTTCATGCCACGTGTGCAAATTTTTGCATTGATTGCCTTTGATTTGCTGTCAGATTTAATACTGCTTTTTGGGGCAGGATCCCAAGAGTTTAGCCTTGAATAGTCGGATCGCCTTGATAACCGAAGAGTCGGTTACACTGCACATGGATCGATGCGTCGGTCTATGAGCTACGCCTATAAATAACAGCGTGTTTGGAAAAAAGACTTCTTTTTACTTTCTGCTCTTGTCCTAGCTTTCCTGTCTTCGTCTTCCTTCTCTGATCATCAGTAATGGCTTCCAAATCCTCCAAGGTTGCGGCGAAGGCTGCGGCGAAAGGTAAGGGCGTGGCCTCGACGTCGGCTGCGGCACCCAAAGCTCATTCCGACATTCATCATGCCGTTAAGGGTAAGGATTTGGAAAAGTCATATGGTTCGAAACCCTAACAAAGTCGGCTCTGTTGCATGCTTTATGCACAAGCTTTTAATACAAACTGTTCAAATTGTATAGGCCGCATATATGTCCCATAACCGAGCCGCATGGGGGTATACCCCATGTCCGAGCCGTATGGGAGTTATCTTAGTGGGCCGCATGAACACTTCGTAAACTGAACCGCATAATGATCTGTCGATCAGAGCCGCATGGACTCTTATGAACCAAACCGCATGGAGCCCCTCCAGGATTCATCCGTATAGGGTTGTGCAAAAACCGAACCGCATAAGCTCCTTGGAATTGAGCCGCATAACGCTCTTCTGATTTGAGCCGCATAACGCCTCGTTAAGCATAATTGCATAAGCGTACGCGAAACAGAGCCGTATAAGCTTACACTAATTAATGTCACGTAAGCTCATGTTCAACAATAGAATCACATAAGTCCTTTGTAGGCTGGACCGCATAAGCCAAAGCTCCTCTTTTAACTTGTTCCTTTTATCTCTTTTAAGTAAATCTGCCAGTCAATACTGTAGGGGAACTTCTGGTGGGTCAGGCCCAATTTGCTATGGGCTATCGGTATGACCATATAGTCGAGCATATGACAAAGCAGCTTTCGAAAGATTCTTCGAAGAGGTTGACTGCCATCAAGAAATAGCCTTTCTACTTTCTATGTGCCATGATGAACTCAGGGCAATTGGATGGGAAATATCTGAAGCCGGCGTTCCACTTTTGGGATGCTTTTTCTATAAAGAATACCCGAGTGCTTGAGGTATCCGAGAGCTGGGATTTTACTCTTGATGGGGTGGAGATCCACATCCCTTCGATGGAGCGCCATTTTCCCCTGTCAAGGTTCAACATGTTACCGTTGTAGAGGAGGATGGTGGAGTCCCTGACTCCAAGCAGGTTAGGGATCTTTGTGGGGGACATCTAATACAACGGACAGTTGAGGTCTGCGTATACGGGAAAGGAACCGACAAGTCGGTGCGTGACGGGATTGGCCCCGGGTTCCTTCATAAATGCACCGGGCCCCAACTTCACTTTCTCTCAAGATGACACCTTCATAAACCAGCTTGTGCAGAAGGGGTCCTATCTTGTCGACCGGTTGGCGCTGCCGAACTGGATAAACCCTATCCCTACGTGGGCCAATTTGACTTCGTGGATTTTATGGAAGTATGAGGTTACCCTACGTGAGATCAGCCTCTACTACGCAATTCGGGGTACCAGTCATGACTTACCCATAAATAAGCCGTTGTTCATGGCCCTCTTGGAGATGTACAACCGACGGACGAGAACTTTCTTCGCGCCTGTCGGGGAGTTAGGGCTTGCTCTTCACGAGATGCACGTTATCTCTAAGCTGCCCTGGGGCACAGAAGTCTTTGAAGTATACACCCCTACAAGTGAAGAGCTCAACGGTTTAGATCAAAAGTTCCCGGTTTTGCTACCGTATATCGAGAATTGATATGTCACCATAGTACTTGCCACCAAACGGCCATCAAGAAGGATGGTAGCTCAGAAGGGACGATTCCTAACACCACGACTTGGGTCTCATACCTTTTCACGCTGGGCGCCCCAGGCCGGTTTTCCTCCCGAGATCCTCAAACCCAGGAAGAGGTGCAAACCCTAGTGTCGACCGCCAAGAGATCGGGGTCTACGAGCGACACATTTGGGGGTCAATCCGACACCTTTAGTTATTTTTATCATTATACTCAGCAGCTGTCGGAGAAGACGGTTCTTGCAGGATTTCTGATGGTATGGCTACGGAACTGCGTAGTCTCAGGAGGGGCGGGCTCCATCGAGAGGCTTAGTCGCCACTTCATCCTTTCTGCTGTAAAACTTATTTTTGGGGTCAGATTGGCCCTTTTTTCGGCTATGGTGTGCAACATACACCATGGCCTTCGTGCCTTTTCGTCCAAGGTTATCTCCTGTGATACGGTGATGAATTTTGAGCGTATAGAGCTGCCATACCATTATCTAATGGGGTGGCTGTTAATGCGCTGCCGGTCTTTGATGAGGCCTGGCCCAGAGGATGGTGTCACGGCTGATGATGCCATTATTTTTTGATTCCATCGTCAGCCCTGGGAGTACAGCACCATGCCAGCTTATCGAAGGACGCTGGCAAGAGTGGACGGATATAATTTTTTTGTGTCTGTTCCTCCTTTTACCGCTTAAGACATGAGGAGAGGTCATGTTGATGGTACCAAACCTCCTCTTCTCTTGCCCGAGAGACTACTCTATTGGCTACACAATATTCGTCCAGCACACTTAGTATATCATCACCGCAACAACGTTTACCTGGAGCCTTATTTGGCTAGCAGGTTCTTCCGCCAGTTCGGGTATAGCCAGCTATCTTTTGACAGTCCCAGCCCTTGCCTGGGCTTTGAAGGTAGCGTCCTGGATGGTATCAGGGCATGGCATTATTATGATGCGGTTCATACTCGAACCACCTTCTCTGTCCCTAATGACGAGGCGCCAGTAGAAATTCGGTATATGGCGGCTCTATACCATGTAACGGTGAATAAGCCTTCCGTTAATTTTGACCCGAGGATCAGTTTTATCGCGGGTACTGGCCTGGCGGAGAAGCCTCAGGGGTCGAGGACGAGGAAGCAGAGGGCGAACGCGGTTTCTGTGCCGGACTCAGAGTCCACCACTGCGGATGAGGAGGATGATGACCCTGACGTCGATATCATAACCGCCTATTGTGTATGATGATTGGTGGCGGATCAGCCGCCTGATGTGCCTACTGAGGTGGTGGCGGATCAGCCGTCTGTTGCACCTAATCCTTTGCGCAAGCGAAGTAGACTTGACCCTGCTGGTGGCAGCAGAACATATTCTGTGAAGCGGGCTGCGATCAGGTATCGCGGGCTGTTAATTAAGGAGAAGGGCGAGGAGGTCGACGCCGTTTCAGAGGTGAGTTAATTTACGGCTATTTTCTTAATTCATTAGTTCTTCTTTTTCTGAATTATATCCTGATCAATTTTTTTTTCCTTGTAGGCGTCAGAAGAGTCAGATTCTCGGGAACCGGCTGCTGCTTCTGAACTTGATCCGGTGTTGAACACTTTGGTCAGTGACATGTGTACCGCTATTTTTTCTGCTGGGGTTCTTCCGGAGGCGGCCGAGGAGTCCTACGTTGTTGAGGGCTTAACCCATGGTGACGGGGGCTTTACTACACCGATCCTTGAGACAGTTGAACTTCAGTAGGGTGATGCTGAACTAGTCGTACCCCCCTTTGGGGCAGCTGGGACAGAAGAACCAGTTGAATTTGACTTGGAGGTTGCTGGTGGGGGGACTCCGGCGGTTGTGAGCGATTCGCAGTCTCCATGCTCCTTCCATGGTAAGATAAGCCAAATCTTAACTTGTGAGGAGGCCTATCTGCTATATCATCACATCCTTCGGGTTAGACTTATTGATGGTTGCTATGGACATACAGATCCTGTCCCTCCAGTGCTGATGACGGACATCGTCAGGGTGGGTTCTGCCGGAGGGGATCTGGTGGAGGGGAGCGTACCTCCTCCTCTTCTGACTCATATCGAAGGGCCTCCTACTGGCTCGGGCTCGGGAAGTCAGATGGCGGCACAGTCGGGGCAGGGGACAATGGTCCCCGCGTCCTCCTATGTTCAGGCGGCTACGCGAATCGACTTTTCTGCTTTGCCGAGTGTCCAGACTCTTCGGGTGGCGGAGGAGGAGTTAGCTGCTATCCGTGCATCTTTCTGCTCGGAATTTGTCTCCTTGGTGGCAAGTTCTAGCGTGCCTCCTTCAACACTGCCAGCCACACTTCCTTTGACGCCGTCCTCTACGAAAGTTCTAGACGAAGCGTCACAAGACGTGGTTGACAGCTTCTATCTCCACCTGAAGAGAAGGGTCGCGGTTGCTGTGGAACGGAGGACCCCTTTTGCCTTGGCCCGGCAATGCACCCAAGGTCACATTGATATTCTTAAGACTCTTCCCGGTGGGGCGGGGATAGCTGTGCTTCTGGAGGCGAAATTGCTGGAGGCTGATCAGCTGGTGGCCCAACTTCAGGTGCTGCGGCAGGCTGATCAGCTGGTGGTCCAGCTTCAGGTGCTACGACAGGCTGATCTGCCTGCTGCTATAGATTAAGAGCATGGTTTCCTCATAACTGTCCTAGAGAAGAAAAGGGATGCTCGGGATAAGACAAAGCCGGTCATACTAAAGGACCTTCGCGATCTGTCTCAACTATATGATCAGTTGAGCCGCGGGAGTGAAGATATTACGGCTCGGGAAGCGACTGCCTCCCGTGGGGTCATTGACACGCGGGAGCAGATCCTTGAGCTTCAGAGGAAGTTAGCTTTCCTGGAGTCTGAGTTCGAAGCTGCCCGTACCGAAAAGGGGCAGATTATCCAGGAGGCTGACAGAGTTAGTCGAGCTTCTGCTAGCCTGGAGCTCGCCCTGAAGAAGATGGATGACGGCTGGCGGGCGCACATGTATTTGGATGATGCGGAGCGGTTATCTCAGGAGGCCGAGCGCCGAGCTAAGCAGCAGCTTGAACGAGGGACCGCCTTGGTGAGGAATCGTCTCCTGGAATTATGTACCGTCGAACCATAGATGGCTTTATTTTTCTTCTTTTGTTTCCGTTCTTTTCACTTTTTTTTGAGAGGGACGCTGTCCCAGAACATGTAGTACTTTTGGCTTTCAAATAAAAGAGTATATTTTTATTTTACCCTTTATTTGTGTTGCTTATTGGGTTTATGGTGTCGTGGTGGTGTTTGCCCCGCTTGGGGGACTGTTTGTGGACCTGTTGTCACGACCCGCACCCGCTCTTCGGATACGAGACGTGTCCAAGCTAGCCTACGCCGCAGAGTCGGCGGTAGAACGCTGTCAAGCCCGCCAGAAATAAATGCTCAAATATCACATATGCTGCTCATTCACCTTTCTAAGTTTATTACAACAGTTACAACATTTATATTTAAAGAAAATACAAGACTTTACATTTAATGGAATTGATACAAATGCTATCTATTTCTAGGTTGTCTTCAGCATACCCAAGTCTTCCCCAGTGCTAAGGGTGATCGCGGCTAAACCTGTTAAATGTTGGTTATCCAGTCAGGATTGGAACAAGTACACAAACCGACGACAATGCAAAACAAAATAGAATTAACAAGACATGAAAATAACATATGGAATATGAAAGGTAGTAAGAAAACTGATGACATAGCACGATAGAAAAATAACAAGAAAAAACTAATAAAAGACATAGATCTAGGTGGTGTGAAATATCTGTTTCGACATGTGAACGGCTAGGGGGTAAATCCGGCATCTACACGTGCAGTGTGCAGATGCTATTGTTCACGAATAGATATCATGGGATAGTTCTGGGTAGTCCACATATCTACTAAGATATTTTCCCTCCCGACTACTCCGTGTGATGAGCGTGTCAACAAGCAGCAAGATATACGTATAGACATGAAATGAAAAGACTACTATGAATCGGAAAGCAATCAGAAAGTGCACTTGCCTGAGATCCTTAGCTGGAGAAACCAATAATACCATATCACTCAATGAGCCACAATCAGTCAACACATGTAGAAGTCTCCGGATGCTGAAATAAATAGTACCAACGTTCTCAGAATAGTCAAATTAGCTAGGATTGCCTGTCCTTAAGTCCAATTCTGGACACAGGGGCAAAACGGTAATTTCGGACAAAAACGATGTCCGTCGTTGGACCCGCTTTGCACCGAAATACGTGTCAGAGTCAACGGTCTCTAAAGTCGTCAAACTACATGTCTACGGATCCAGTTTTTCGATACGAACCCAATCGTATGTCCAGAGTTTGATTCCAGCGGGCCATGCACAAAATCGCCCGTTGAGTGGGGCCGTAGGGCCCGTAAAACGGTGATTTTCTCAACTGTCTCAGAATTGGACCAAACTTGGCATACAGGACTAGAAAACGATACGGTCCTGTTGGCGCAAGTTCCGTCTCAATCTGACGAGTGTGTACGAAGTAATTGGAAAACTTTGTATAAAATATATATAACTAATTCTAGAAAACATTTTTCATACTTGAAACTATCCTTCTAAAAATAATTTAGATAAATACCTAGAATTTAAGAAACTGTTTCAAAGGTACACTTGGAGTCAAACTATATTTATTAGTCAAAATGTTTATATGTATATAACTATTTAAAATTATTAAAAAAATACTTATAAGCTTTATATAAACTTATTTGAGAGGGCATATTAATAGGTTAATTATTTAGAAATACATTTAGAGCCCGCTATGAAATATCTATAACTTTTATTTGAAGCCAAAACTCGGCCCAACCCAAAACCCAAAAACAGATTTTACTTAATAACCCAGTCACAGAACAATCTCATAACCCCATAACCAAACAAAATAATAATAATTATAATAATAATGATATAATAAAACAGCAATACAGTTGTTTCCAGCCCCATTTAACAGGGAGAGAGAGAAAGAAAAACAAAAGGAAACGAAGAAAAGAAAGGAGTGGGGGAGTGAGAGGTCGGGAGCTCACCCTTGGGAACAAGCGATCGGGGCACGGGTCAAGGCGGCGCCTGCGGTTTGGTCGTGGGGAGCTGTGGACTGTCGACGCCCGACGCGGCCAAGAGGCGTAGGCGCGGAAGTGGTCTCATATGGCGGAGGAGGCCGGGAACTCAACCGCGGAAGGGTTTTCCACCGGCGTTCTCCGTGCGCCACCGTAGGTCGGTCCGAGGCACAGCGACCACGGTGCTAACTGGCTCGGCGGGTGGAGGCGGCACCGAGAAGGGGTGATGCGTCAACGACGCGGTCGAAAAGGAGAGAGGCGGAAAGGGGCGTCCCCGAGCGTCTAGCCGGAGGGCGCACGCGCTTGGAGGCGGGTGCCGGCTGCGCTCCCGCGGATGCTGGCGGCGCAACGTGGGTGGTCCAGATCCAAGGCGGAGATCCGATGGTGGCTACGCCTCCGTACACGAGGTCAACGTCAGATCCCGACCGCTGGTCGGTCGTCGAGGAGAGCGTGGCTGGTAGCGCTGCTCCATTCTGATGGCACCGTGGAGTGGCGGATCCATGGCAGGCCGGTGGGGCGGGCTCGGCTATGGAGGCACGGTCCAGGGATGCCTGCAGTGGTGGGAGGCCAGGTCTACATCGGACGGTCTGCGCCGGCCGCAGGTTAGGTCTAGGGCTTCTTTTGGTTTTCTTTGTGGATGGTGCCGATGAGTCCGACTGTTGGATACGAGAACGGTGTAACGAACTGGATAAATAAATCAATGACACGGACGCACGGGTCCGGACACGATGATTTCTGTGGTGGACACAGACACCTGGATACGAGATTTGTGTGGCTCTGATGGTTGTGTTATGACGGTGATGGAGGGAGAGCGGGGCTGCTGGGATAGGCCGACGTTGATGGCGGTGGGTACGAAAGATGGATATCGGAGGCTGGACTATGATGATGACGGGGACGATCATGGGTGTGGGGATTGATCCCGGCGGGTCGGGAGTGGTGTGTCGATCGGGAGAGGAGGATTTGGGTAGAGAAAAATTATAGAGATGGACAGGCCTGCATATATATAGTATACTTAGAGATAAAGATTAGTTTAGGAGAAATCTTATCAATATAAGATTTAAAGGCAAGTATGATAAGCTTCAAATAATTATCGAACTATCAAATATAAGATTTGGGTGGTGGCGGCGTCGGTCGAAGACTAGGGTTTTACATTTTTTGGTCGTTCGTTTCTCGAACTCTTATCTCTGTATTTATATACTAACGTATATTTGGCTGTGAAAAGCTCGGGTTGGAACTTTAGCGGGGGTGATTTCCTGCTGGGTGGCTTCCAATGTGGGCCTGGGGTGCCTGCGGCTTGGTTGGACCGGGATTTCCTTTTACTGGTTTGCTGATATGTGGTTCGGTCCATAGTGTTTGGAGGAGCTGAAAATCTACATAGACTTCCTGGAATATATTAATCTTATAGATAATATATTTTTCATAATCATCTCAATTCAAGCCTTGAGCATGAGTTGAAGTACTCAATTATTTCCGGTTCACTTGCCACACAGTCTTTCTATAGTCAAGTTTAATAAAGGTCTATCTCATACTAACATATGCAAGTGCAATCATATCTTTAATAAATAAGACTGAAAAACTATATTATGACACCTCAACGCCTGGGTGTTTCGTTAGCTTGCTGGGAAGATATTGGGGCTCGGACCTATGGGCTGCTGCCTCTTCTCCTTATATATTCAACTAATTATAATAATATATATATATATCCTTATATATATAATTATTTATATACAAACATACATACATACATACATACATACGTACGTATATACCCATATAATATATATTTATACATATATACTCGTATTCACCCATATTTATACATTCATGTAATTACATATACACGCATGTATAATATCATATATTTATATACGTACACATATTTATATATATATATATATATATATATATATATATATATATATATACTTTTAGACATAGTAATATATTTTTATATATATATATACACCTACACACATATTATATTAAATATTTGCGCATAAAATTATAAACCACCTTATAATAATTAAATATAAATATGGAGGATGAGTGTCCTCTACTCCATAACCAAAATTGTATGACAAGTCCAAGGAAATTTCCTTGTGTTTGTTAAGCCCAACATCCACATTCAAGTATAACTCTTGATTGATGGCAATGTCGAATGACAACTAATGAAGAAAGTAATCTGGCTGGGGACAATATAAACCTTCATGATTAGAGTGGTAAAATTATACCTTAAAATGAAGCTACCTCAGGAGAGCCAGGCACATGAATTTGTATTGTGATTCACGCACATTAATGTTGGAAACATAAGATAGCCAATAGCTTAAAAAGGGATGGATCATTAGTAAATATTCAATATTCAGCAGGAGTCTTCTTGGAAAGCACAACTAAAAAGGGAGAGGCTATTGCCACATCCAAAATGGCTTGTGGCACAGCCTAATAAATACGCCATATCATATATACCTAAGTTAACTTGTATAATTATACTAGCTCTTTTTACTGCCATGACTGAATTCGTCTACCGTAATAATAAACTAATTAATTATTTATAAAAACTAAAATCACAATTCGAATAAAAATAAATAATAACAAAAAATATTTCTAAATTTTTCAGGAAAGGGAGCTACAAATCTACCCACCTTAAAATAATTTCGTCCTCGAAATTCTAATTCATAACTTCTTCTTAAAATTCAACATCTACTATTACCTTAATCTCCTCAAACTTAATTCCTCAAAATATTTTTATGGCCTTCTCTAGTCATTTGGTGTTTACGAAATCTCGAGGACTTCTACCCACCTTAGGTCACACTACTCCCTGGAAACACAGGTCACTAAATTCATATAATCTTCTACTAGTGACAAATAATTCTACCAACAGATATCTAGGCATATGGCATCTAGGACCCTCTCATATCTATCAATTACGAGTTTTCGTCTTTCCAATTAGTGAAAGGAAAAAACAATAAAGAGCTCAAGAGGGATGTCACTGAATACAATTACGTGATTCAAAGGCGAATGTATAATTCAAACGGAATTGTCAAAGCAGTCGTGGATGAGATCCTAGAGACATCTACATCTCAATCTATGTAGGGTAAATAGATGAAGAGCGAACCAATTGTATCATGGTTGATCAGACCGTAATACAATGATTCTGATTAGACGACATGTTAGCGGGCGTCCCCAATAAACATATGTCTTGAATCAAGCTCGATAAAGGAGTAAACTTGCAAAACTAGGCTGTGATAGCAGCATTGGTCATGATAGTCAAAATATAAGTAGGCAAAATTTTTGGAAAGGAGTCACAAGTAATTCGAGTTTTGTGAGAATCAAAATCTAACTCGAGATTTTGTACACGAATAACAGAATCAAAAATTTTAAACTCGTTTCTTACAGCAAAATAAAATTTAAAATAGGCAATTCTAATTTACGATATAAGGTTTATATCTAATAAAGCAAAAGAAAGTTAGACAGTTCATCAAGATCAAAGCCTTAATTATAGGTAAGCCTGACTTACCAAGTGAATAACATACCTGCATGGGGTCATATTGTCATATCAAAAAAATAATAGTGTTTCTATAGAGATCGGACAAGTTATCTAAATTCAAAATAGCATGGCCTATCTAACAACCTTAACTACCCGATTAGTCTATTTAATAAGGGACCCTTAGTCCTAGTTATTCTCCTAAATCATTTTAATCCTAATTGTGAATGAGCATTTCTTGGGCGCAGGCTCGCAATAGTACGACTAGCGTACCATTACGAGTTTACAATCTTTTACGAAAACGGACCTGCGTGGGCCACCACAAAAACTTGTCACGACCCGCACCCGCTCTTCAGATACGAGACGTGTCCAAGCCAGCCTGCGCCGCAGAGTCGGCGGTAGAACGCTGACAAGCCCGCAAGAAATAAATGCTCAAATATCACATATGCTGCTCATTCATCTTTCTAAGTTTATTACAACAGTTACAACATTTATATTTAAAGAAAATACAAGACTTTACATTTAATAGAATTGATACAAATGCTATCTATTTCTAGGTTGTCTTCAGCATACCCAAGTCTTCCCCAGTGCTAAGGGTGATCGCGACTAAACCTGTAAAATATTGGTTATCCAGTCAGGATTGGAACAAGTACACAAACCGATGACAATGCAAAACATAATAGAATTAATAAGACATAAAAATAGCATATGGAATATGAAAGGTAGTAAGAAAACTGATGATATAGCACGATAGAGAAATAACAAGGAAAAACTAATAAAAGACATCTATCTAGGTGGTGTGAAATATCTGTTTCGACATGTGAACGGCTAGGGGATAAATTCGGCATCTACACGTGCAGTGTGCAGATGTTATTGTTCACGAATAGACATCATGGGATAGTTCTGGGTAGTCCACATGTCTACTAAGATATTTTTCCTCCCGACTACTCCGTGTGATGAGCGTGTCAACAAGCAGCAAGATATATGTATATACATGAAATGAAATGACTACTATGAATCGAAAAGCAATCAGAAAGTGCACTTGCCTGAGGTCCTTAGCTGGAGAAACCAATAATACCATACCACTCAATGAGCCACAATCAGTCAACACATGTAGAAGTCTCCGGATGCTGCAATAAATAGTACCACCATTCTCAGAATAGTCAAATTAGCTAGGATTACCTGTCCTTAAGTCCAATTCTGGACACAGGGGCAAAACGGTAATTTTGGGCAAAAACGATGTCCGCCGTTGGACCCGCTTTGCACCGAAATGCGTGTCAGAGTCAACGGTCTCTAAAGTCGTCAAACTACATGTCTACGGATCCAGTTTTTCGATACGAACCCAACCGTATGTCCAGAGTTTGATTCCGGCGGGACATGCACAAAATCGCCCGTTGAATGGGACCGTAGGGCCACCACGGGTCCGGACACGATGATTTCTGTGGTGGACACAGACACCTGGATACGAGATTTGTGTGGCTCTGATGGTTGTGTTATGACGGTGATGGAGGGAGAGCGGGGCTGCTGGGACAGGCCGACGTTGATGGCGGTGGGTTCGAAAGATGGATATCGGAGGCTGGACTATGATGATAACGGGGACGATCATGGGTGTGGGGATTGATCCCGGCGGGTCGGGAGTGGTGTGTCGATCGGGAGAGGAGGATTTGGGTAGAGAAAAATTATAGAGATGGACAGGCCTGCATATATATAGTATACTTAGAGATAAAGATTAGTTTAGGAGAAATCTTATCAATATAAGATTTAAAGGCAAGTATGATAAGCTTCAAATAATTATCGAACTATCAAATATAAGATTTGGGTGGTGGCGGCGTCGGTCGAAGACTAGGGTTTTACGTTTTTTGGTCGTTCGTTTCTCGAACTCTTATCTCTGCATTTATATACTAACGTATATTTGGCTGTGAAAAGCTCGCGTTGGAACTTTAGCGGGGGTGATTTCTTGCTGGGTTGCTTCCAATGTGGCCCTGGGGTGCCTGCGGCTTGGTTGGACCGGGATTTCCTTTTACTGGTTTGCTGATATGTGGTTCGGTCCATAGTGTTTGGAGGAGCTGAAAATCTACATAGACTTCCTAGAATATATTTATCTTATAGATAATATATTTTTCATAATCATCTCAATTCAAGCCTTGAGCATGAGTTGAAGTACTCAATTATTTCTGGTTCACTTGCCACACAGTCTTTCTATAGTCAAGTTTAATACAGGTCTATCTCATACTAACATATGCAAGTGCAATCACATCTTTAAAAAATAAGACTGAAAAACTATATTATGACACCTCAATGCCTGGGTGTTTCATTAGCTTGCTGGGAAGATATTGGGGCTCGGACCTATGGGCTGCTGCCTCTTCTCCTTATATATTCAACTAATTATAATAATACATATATATATCCTTGTATACATAATTATTTATATACAAACATACATACATACCTACATACATACATACGTACGTATATACCCTTGTAATATATATTTATACATATATACTCGTATTCACCCATATTTATACATTCATGTAATTACACATACACGCATGTATATTATCATATATTTATATACGTACACATATTTATCTATATATATTTATATATCCATATACTTTTAGACATGGTAATATATTTTTATATATATATATATACACCTACACACATATTATATTAAATATTTGCGCATAAAATTATAAACCACCTTATAATAATTAAATATAAATATGGAGGATGAGTGTCCTCTACTCCATAACCAAAATTGTATGACAAGTCCAAGGAAATTTCCTTGTGTTTGTTAAGCCCAACATCCACATTCAAGTATAACTCTTGATTGATGGCAACGTCGAATGACAACTAATGAAGAAAGTAATCTGGCTGGGGACAATATAAACCTTCATGATTAGAGTGGTAAAATTATACCTTAAAATGAAGCTACCTCAGGAGAGCCAGGCACATGAATTTGTATTGTGATTCACGCACATTAATGTTGGAAACATAAGATAGCCAATAGCTTAAAAAGGGATGGATCATTAGTAAATATTCAATATTCAGCAGGAGTCTTCTTGGAAAGCACAACTAAAAAGGGAGAGGCTATTGCCACATCCAAAATGGCTTGTGGCACAGCCTAATAAATATGCCATATCATATATACCTAAGTTAACTTGTATAATTATACTAGCTCTTTTTACTGCCATGACTGAATTCGTCTACCGTAATAATAAACTAATTAATTATTTATAAAAACTAAAATCATAATTCGAATAAAAATAAATAATAACAAAAAATATTTCTAAATTTTTCGGGAAGGGGAGCTACACCTGTTACCCTTGGCATACCTGGGATTTAGGTATGGATAACAAGTTTGATGGGGATACCTAGAACAATTCCACGGTAAGGTGGTCATGGACGTTCCTGGTATCGGAAGAAAGAATGTCATGGAGCAGCTGGGCTCCCGGGGCATGATGAGAAATGATGCGTATGTACTAGGAAACTTAGAACAGCATTTGTAGTCAGTAGAGGACATTTGTTGGCCTATTATCCTTGGTGTACCCCAGTTCAGGATACGGATAATAAGATGAGAGAAAACCAACATACTTACTCAGAGGTAATGAGGACATGGCAAGTATGGGATTTTTACCGCGGAGTCTTCCTACTCAGAGGTAATGAGGACGTGGCAGGAGTGGACTCAGAGGAGGATATTTATGGTCAACAGAGGATATTTATGGACCTATTATCCTTGGCTTACTCCGGTTTTGGGTACGGATAATAAATCGAAAGGGAACCAGCATACTTACTTAGAGGTAATAAGGGCATGGCAAGCATGAGGGTTTCTTCGATGGAGCCTTCCTACTCAGAGGTAATGAGGACGTGGTAGGAGTGGGCTCCATGAAGGGGTACATAGAACGACTCAGATGTAATAAGGAAATGGAAGTTCTATGTAGAGGGGTGATTTGTTTTTGGCGGAAGTGAGACGACTCAGAGGTATCGACGTGGTCGTTTTGGGAATTTAGTGGATCTGTTACCATTTTTGTGCACTAAGAGTGCGGGTAGTGGATTATGAAAGAGGAGCTCTTTCAGAAGAATAAGTTCAGAGGTATGGTCATACATGACTTACTACATAAAAGAGTGACCGTAATGTAAGTTCAGAGGCACCTGCGGGTACATAACTCAACAATCTGGGATATTTGGGGGAAGAATGTGAGTTCAGCAGTACTGGAGGGTACATAACTCAATAATCTGGGATTTTGTGAATGTGAGTTCAGTGGTACCGGCGGGTACATAACTCAATAATCTGGGATTTGGTGAATGTGAGTTCAGCGGTACTGGAGGGTACATAACTCGATAATCTGGGATTTTGTGAATGTGAGTTCAGCGGTACTGGAGGGTACAATAACTCAATAATCTGGAATTTTGTGAATGTGAGTTCAGCGGTACCGGCGGGTACATAACTCAATAATCTGGGATTTGGAAAATGACGTTTAGACATAATATTTCTTCAGGAACTTGCCGTTGATGGGTAACATGAGCAAGTCTCCATTTTGTTTTGTGAGACGGTAAGCACCGTTGGAGAATACAGCCTCAATGATAAATGGACCTTCCCACTTTGGCTAGAATTGGCCGGCGGTTTTGTAAGTCATAACCATCGGCCTCCGAACTGCCAGAACGAGATCGCCCACTTGGAATGTTCTGATTTTAACCTTCTTGTTGAAGGCTCCGGAGATGCGTGCTTGGTATAGCTCAATTCGTTGTTGAGCCAATAGGCACTTTTCATCTAAGGCCTCCAACTCATGTAGCCGGCGACGGTAGTTATCGTCCGTCGTCAATTGGTAAGTAAGAGCGACGCGGAGCGAGGGTATTTGAGTCTCCAATGGGAGAACTGCCTCACTCCTGTACACTAGAGAGAATGGTGTGTTCCCAGTGGCCGTTCGGACTGTAGTACGGTACGTCCATAAGCATTCACCAAGCTTCTCGTTCCAGTCGTGTTTGTTGGATGATACGAACTTTTTAAGCAACTTGATGATGGTTTTGTTGAATGCTTCTGCCAACCCATTCGCTGTCGGATTGTATGGCGTCGAAGCAACATTCTGAATTTGGTGTTTGTCGCAGAATCGATAGAAGGCATGGCTTGTGAACTGCGGACCATTATCGTGGATGATCCTTCGGGGCAGTCCAAAGCGATAGATGACGTGATACTTGAGGAAGCTGACCACGTTTGAAGTCTTTACTTTGCAAGCGGAACAGCTTTCGCCCATTTGGAGAAGTAATCCGTGATTGCGAGTATAAAGCGATGTCCTCGGGAAGAATGTGGAGTGATCGGACCGATGATATCGATTCCCCATGCTTCGAATAGCCAGGACGCCACTGTCGGATATAGAAATTTGGATGGCTGGTAGATGAAGTCCGCATGGACTTGGCAGGCTTTGTACTTTTTTGCATAGTCTATCGCATCTGTTACCATCGTGGGCCAGTAGTTGCCTATTCAACGAAGACGGTCTTACAATTTTGAGCCAGGCTGATGGGCCCCGCAGACACCGTCATGAGCTTCGCGTACAGCTTCTTTGGCTTCTGCGTTTGATAGACATCGAAGCAATAATCCATCGTAGGATCGACGATACAGCATTTTCGTCTCTGTATCGTAGAAGAATCTGAGAGAACGCCTTCTGATAGAGGTGGCTTCCTTTGGGTTCTCGGGCAGGATGTCGTAGACTACAAAGTCTATGAATGGTTGTCTCCAGTCTGGTACTTCGTCGATCGTCTGAGCGGAATACCTCGCCACGAATTGAACGTTGTTCTTGGGACAGACCATTTCATGGCCTATCACGTCCACCAAATGATGAATATGGTTCGGCACTGCTAGGGAAGCGGTAAGACCTGCTATGGCATCGGCTTCGATATTTCGGAGTCTGGGGACGTGTTCGATGAAGAACCCTTCAAATGACGAGATGGTGTTGATCGCTATTTGGTGATAGAGGATCATGTCTTCATGGCGGACTTCGTATGAATCCCGGATCTGATTGACGATTAACTGTAAATCGTCGTATGCTTCAAGATATTCTACCCCCAGCTCTCTTGGAAGTTGGAGGCCAATCACTAAAGCGTTGTACTCGGCCACATTGTTAGAGCAAGGTTCCGTGAGGGAGTAAGCGCGATTGATCACCAGTCCGGAAGGAGAAATCAGCACCACCCCGACTCCGACGACGATGTTGCCCTTGGGTCCGGTCCTTGAAGCACCGTCGAAGAACATTCGCCATATATCATTGTGAGAGGTCGCACGCGAGTCGGCGATCTCATCTGGAATTTCTTCGTATATTCTGGCCGACTCCGAGCCTGGGTGGACTGCTAAAAAGTCTGCCAGAGCTTGACCTTTAAAGCCTTTTACGGGACGAAGCTCATATGGTAGGGGGACAGTAATATTGCCCATGTAGCGAGGCGAGAGCTAAGTGCCCCTAGTTTAGTCATGAGGACCCTGAGGAGGTTGACTCATGATATGGGTTGACTCATGATATCATATGTATGGTTTGCCCCGTGACATAGTGTCGCATCTTTTGAATGGCGAACACCAGGGCGAGGCATTCCTTCTCTACGGCGGTATATCAGTGCTCTGGCCCGATCATCATTCGGCTGAGGTAATATATAGCTTGCTCATGGCCTGCATCGTTATTTTGTGCTAGCAGAGCGCCGAGGGAATGCTCCATTGCTCGTACATAGAGCAGGAATGGTTTTCCAGCAACCGGGGCCACCAGGACTGGAGGGTTCGATAAATATTCTTTGATGCTGTCGAAGGCACGTTGGCATTCTTCATACCATACGAATGAGACGCCCTTCTTCATAAGATGGGTGAATGGCAGACATCGCCCGGAGGGGTTGGAAATGAACCTCCTGATGTAAGCTAACCTCCCTTGAAGGCCTTGGAGTTCTCTGAGATTTCTCGGGGGACTCATCTCCATGATTGCCTTCGTCTTCTCAGGGTCTACGTGGATACCCTGGGAGGTGATGATGAAACCCAAGAACTTTCCGCTGGATACGCCCAAGAAGGATTTCGTAGGGTTCATTTTCGAATTGTACGCTCGCATTAGGTCGAACACTGTCCTTAGATCATGCAGATGATCTTCCTTAGAGCGGCTTTTGACGCGATGTCGTCAACATAGCATTCCACTATTTTTCGCAAGTGGTCTCTAAAGATGATGCTCATAGCTCTTTGATATGTGGCGCCAGCATTCTTTAGACCGAAAGGCATGACCGTGTAGCAGAATATGCCAATTGGTGTTCGGAATGATGTATGCTTTTCGTCGTCAGGGAACATCTTGATCTGGTTGTACCCCGAGAATCCATCCATGAATGACATGCGCTCGAAGTCGCAGGTGTTGTCGATCATAATGTCCGTGATAGGGAGAAAGAACTCATCCTTAGGACAAGCCTCATTCAGATTGCAAAAGTCGATGCAGATTAGAATCTTTCCACTCTTCTCGAGGACTAGAACTATGTTAGCAACCCAGTCAGGATGTTGTTCCTCACGGATGAAGCCGCTGGCTATCAGTTTGTTTACCTCGGCTTCAATAGCATTCATGACGTCAGGACAGAACCGACGTTGCTGTTGCTTGACTGGCTTTGCGTTTGGACGGATGTTGAGTTTGTGAAGTGCAATCTCGGGGTTCAATCCCGGCACATCTTCGTAGCTCCAGGCGAACACGTCGATATATTCTCTGACGAGTTGTAGTAGTGATTCTCGCTCTTCTTCGGTCAGATTCTTACTGACGAAGATGGACTTTGGAGAGGATTCATCACCTAGATTGACTTGTACAACCACATCCTCGGTGGGAGGCTCCCTTTGTTCAAACTGCTTCTCCCACTGCGCATCTGGTTGTTGTGCCCACGGCTCTAACTCAAGAAGTTTAGGAATGTCTTCATCTTCTTCGTAGGCATCGGCAAATGCCATTTTGACGGACCAGACTTGCCTGAATACATCCCCGATGCTGATATCCGAATCAGAAGTTGGTGATCTGGTTGAGTGTGAATGCCAGTTGCATTCCTCATCTGAGCTTTCAGGGGTCGTTGCAGGCGTAACATATCCCAGTCCGCATCAGGTCTTGTTGTAGTAGTCCTGTGGTTTGCCAGCCGGGACCGACGACTTTAAAGGTAATCGTCGACCAGTGCCGTAGTTCAAACCTGGAGTAGTCTCCAGATCATACCCCTGTTTTTGCATGAGGTATTTGGATTGGAGGCTATATAGATAGAGAGGCAGTCTCCCGGAGTCCGATTCGAGATCGACTTCTTCTATGGTGAAGGGCTGTGGATCATTCTTCCGACCGAAGATGATTGGATGGTCCCCTCCTTCGATTATGCGGTAAGCGTCTTCTACGGGAGTAAGTTGATTAGCGGTGTAAACATTTGTCACCTGTGTGTGTAGGTGAGTGCCTATACCGTGTTCCATAGAATATATTGTACAAAGCTTATTAAGCTCGATGTAGTTCAAAGATAGCCCTTTATTGATGAAGTAAGGTATCTTTTCTAACGGGATTACATCATCTGCGGATGGAACATCAGTGTGAGCAGCCACATACTTGGCCAATTCTGGTTCTTCTTCGGCCACCCCCCGTATAAATGAAGACTGAGAGGATGATTTGGGCAACTTGATCATCAGGGGTTCCGCTGGTGGAGCAGAACGTGGAGTCGTTGGCAAGCTAGCGACCACCAGTTTGGTACTCGATGCTGGGCGGGGAGTGGTTGGCTTGCTATAAGCCCCGGACATTGCATCGGGCTGACGATTCTTTTTGGAAAGACGTATCGTCATTGGCTTGTCGGAGGGATTGAGATTCTCCGTTTGTGGCTGGCCGACTCTAGGCAGTCTGATTGTCAGTGGCTCCGTTGTGGGTCTTGGCGCTTGGCCGAACCTTGATAGCCGGATTATCGTTTGCCCCTCTTGTGCCGAGAGGCTGATTGCGTCCTTACGCAGAGCGGCCGTAAGGGGTGCGGACTTGCCAGGTTTACGAGCTTGGAGGTGGATCATTATAGGTTCTTCTGATCCTGTGGCCGTCTCAGTTCGAGCTTGCACATCTCCTTCACCAAGGTGCCTCTTTGACTTTTCGTCTAAGCAGGAGTCTGAGTAGTAGGATTCGACCCCTTTGAAGGGATCGATGTCGACAAATTCTGTCCTCACGAAGCCGTGTTTGTCGACATACTTGAAGCACTGGTGCAGCGTGGAAGGCACGATCATGTAATCGTGTATCCAAGGGCGCCCCAGGAGGATATTGTAGGAAGTGTCCGCATCTATGACTTAACAGGTCACTTCTGACTGAAGATCGCCAATTTGGCACTTCAAGCGAATCTTTCCAATCGGGTAGCTCATGCCCGAATTAAAACCACTGATGGCGGTGCTTGTTGGCATCAGACGATGCATAGGAATGCGGAGATGATATAACAGACCCTTCGGGATGATGCTTATGGAAGAACCAGGATCAATGTGCATCCGATCCACCTTTACGTCACCGATGTATCCAGTGTAGTATAACGGACGATCGTGCAGATTGGTTTTGATGAGCATATCCTGCGGCGTGAAGACAATTTTGGGCATCGCTCTTGTACAAGTGCTGTCTTGGAGATTTGCAGGCGGGCTCTCTCCCGTGAGGTTGACCTGAGCCAGATATGCGTCGGCATTCTGGAGTGCATCGCTCAAAGCCGCACGAACATCCTTGGAGAGTCTCAGGAGCTCGTATAATGACAATTTGGCCGGTGTGTTGGCCAATTGTGCCAAGATGTCAAAGTTGTAGGGCCTCTCTAGCCCATGAGATGCCTCTTTTTGGAGGGATTTGTCAAAACGAGTCTCCTTCGGCCTAGGCTTGTCGGTCGTCGGAGGTTGAGAAGGTCCCGGAGCGTCAGCAGTAGCCGGCTGATGTTCTTCAATCGAGTTATCTGGTGTAGGTTGGAATTGAGCACCAGACCGAGTGACGACAGCTGTAGCTTCTTCGACATCTGTCAAAATTGTGCGGCAGGATCTGACCTTTCTACTCTCCTTCTTGCTAATGGGGAGTAGTGCGGACTGAGTCACTTCAGGTACCAAGCCTGGATGGACCCACATGACCTCCCCTCGTGACATGGTGAGGGGTACTAGACCAGTAGCCTGATCTCGAGGAGGTAGAAGATTAGCAATCTCCATTGTCGCATGAGGGATGGGTACCACGCCATCTTGAGTCTCTGTCAGAGGAAAGCTGCCAAACTGTAAGGACACCATATTGGCTGCCGCAGTTACCTCCTCGAAATCAATGGCCAGAGCCTTCGAATCGATGAGATGTTGGATGTATCGCTTTAGTTGGTAGCAGTCGTGTGTAGCATGGTGGACGTAGCGGTGGTAATGGCAGTACTTTGGGCTCTCCATTTCTGTCGGTCGAGGTTCCCGTCTTGGTGGAGGGAGCTGGATTCTATCTCCTTGTATGAGCATGTCCAAGATGGGCTTGACATGGCCGTCTTTGAAGGAGTAGGTCATTTACGGCCATTGCTTGTCTGCCGGTTTTGACTCAGGTTTCTGTGCTGTATCGGCCACCATAGCCTGCTTGCCCTTGTTGTCCCGATTGTTGGAGAAGTTACCACCATTGTTGTTGTTGGTATTAGGGCGCTTGCCCTTGTCCTCTCCCTCCGAGATGTGCAATCCCAGTTGGCGAGCCTTCTTCAACCTGTCTTTGGCGCTAATGGCACTGATGATGAACGTCTTTCAGTCCTTGAATTGACTTTCACCCATCCAGAGGCTGATTATTGGGAGCAGTCTCTTTTGGCAAATTTTAATCAAGGAGGAATCCGGATTACCCGACAGAAGCTTCATTACGGTTTGGTAAAATCGCTCAATATAGTTCATCGTCAGCTCTTTCTCCCCTTGAACGACGTTCATGAGAGTGTACATTGTGACGTCCTATCCTACTTTGTAGAATCTCTCCAAAAACATGCGCTTGAAGCTGGCGAAGGAGTGGATGCAGTTGTCTGGCAGGTTGTGGTACCAGTCGAAGGCGACCCCTTCCAATGCCCCGATGAATAATCGTGTAAGGATGGCATCGTCATGGGGCAGATGGTCGGTGGTGACCTCGAAGTAAGTGATGTATCGACTTGCGAAGGTCTTGCCATCATAGGGATTGATGTTGAACGGCTTATATCTTGGTGGAAAAGGGACATCCCTCCATGCAGCAGGATATGGTTGCCGTATTCTAAGGTCTTGAGAGGCTTCTTGAGCGTGAAACATGGCTCGGAGCTCCTGGACCTCTCTTCTTGCTTCCCTGGCCTCATTCGAAGCGGTGGGAGCTGACATTTCAGGAGGATTATTGCCCGGGTTTGGTGCCGTTGAGTTCGAATTCGTATTGACCGTAGGACCCAAGTTTGTTTGGCCAGGCGTCCCTCCTTGCAGAGTAGGGAGAGCTGCTTTGATCTCGTCCACCTATTTGACCAAAGTGCGCAATATGGTCTCCAGAGTGTCGATGCATTGGTGATCACTGGGGCCATCTTGATCGTTGCTTATCACGAACGTCGTCCTCACGCGAGTAGAGATGGAAGGGACGGTAGATAATGTACCCTCTGAATCATATCCTTGTACAGAGAAGCCATCGGGTTACGTGGGAATGTTCTCCTCTGGTTCGGGTTCAGAAGGGATAGTACCCCCAGCTTCAGAGCTTGCTTCATCTTGAGAGTCGTGGACGTCCTCGGGGACGTCGGCACCTGCTGTATCTGATGGGAGAGTTATTTTCCCGAGCTCGTCTTCCTGGAATATCGGATTGTCGTGGATGTTCGAAGGAGTGCTACCCCCAGTTCCAGTGACCCCCAGTGATGTGGATGATGAATCTCCTACTGTAGCAGATTTTGTCTTTGAACGGGTACCTTGGAAAACTCCGGTGGTGGACAGCCGTTTAGACGACAGTTTCTTAGTCATAGTGGTTGAGATCTTCGGGCTGGAAACGTTTATCTTCTTTCCTCTCCCATCGGCGAAGATTTTCTGAGTAGAGTTGCAGGAGACAACGTGAGGCACCTTATCCCCTGAGTTTGGCTATTGTAAACTTTGGAAGACGAACTGCCGGTCTTCTCGTACCGTCGCGTTGTTGCAACAGCAGTTGACAATGACTTGGGTGCAGTAACGTCCGTGGGAGGACTCTTTGCACACCGAGACCTCTTCTCTTTCCTTGCGCTTGTGGAGGATAACCTCACGCAAGTCAGATGGGTCTGGAACGACCATGTTTGCTTCCTGGGTTTTGGAAGACTTTTGGGAACCACTCTGTCCGTTTGCCGTCGGGGGCTGGACTCGAGTGGTTATGTACAAGTTCCCATCAGAGGCCCGCATAACAGTATGTGGAGTGCTCGGATGGTCAGAGATCGGGACAGCAGACTGAGCTCGCCAAGCTTGCGCTGCCCTAGACTTCTTCACTCTAGTGCGTGAGGGCACATAGTAGGAAGAGTCTAAGTGGTGCTGCAGAGAGTCATACATATTTTCTCGGGAGCATGAGAGATCAGGACCATAGGAGAGGCGATCGAAGATTGAGCCTGAGCCGCGTGGAGCAGACAGCATGCGACTGGAATCAACAGTCTTCATGCGGCTGGCAATAGTAGCCGCATGGGCTTTCTTCATGCGGCTGGAAGTCTCGGCCGCATAAGTCTTCTCCATGCGGCTGGAAATCTTGGCTGCATGGGTATTCTGCATCCGGCTGGCAGTTTTGGCCGCATGGACATTATGCATGCGGCTGGCAATCTTGGCCGCATGAATGTTCAGCCTGCGGCTAGTGCCTTTGTTCGACTTCTTCCTAGAGCACATAGAATCACTCTTTGTCCCTGCAAGTCCAGCATCGTAGTGCTTTCCTCTGCCGGACTTGGGGACAGCAGAGTCCTCTATGGCTTGAAGTGGGGCCGCATGAGAGCTGCCTTTGCCGTCTTGGGCTGCAGAGAGTACTCCGTCCAGAGCTTGGGGAGAAGCAAATGATTTTGGCCTCCACTCCCTGCGAGCTTTCTTTATGCGGATTTGCTTCTGGACCGGACCAGCACTCCCGTTGGAGAGCATTTCTTCAAACGCCTGTTGGTCGAAGCGGACGACCATCTTCTGTTGTGTGGAGCCAAGTTTGGCTGCATCCGATTGCGTCACCAACTTCTCAACCGTGGAAAAGTTTGTCCCCAGCAGAGTCGCCATCGTATTTGGCATTGATTGTGAAAGTAAAGAATAATTTATATAGGAGGACTGAACTTAGACTCACAATACAAACTCGCTCGTACAAAGAAAGCCTAGGGACGAAAACCTAGGTACAGCAATCTAAGTACAATTGTTTATTTTTGATTCTGGGGGGTGACGATAGAGGCTCGGGAAAGCGATGACAGCTCTGCCTTACTCCTTAGACGATCGGACACAGTCTTGGCTCTGGAAAGAAATGCTCTGTGTCTGGCTCTACACGTATCTCTCTATGCTCTCCTTTTTGTGTATATGCTCCTCTGCGCGCCTCTCTCTGTATGCGTCTGTCTCCGTCCATTTGCAAAGGAATAGCACCTTGCTATTTATATGAGGGGGGTGATAATTAGGGTTTGTAATGGTTATCCATTTTGAAAAGTCGGCGGCTTAAGAGTTATCAATCTGGACCGTTCATCTTGAATATAATAAATTTGAGCAATTAATGTGATTGCATCAAATCTCTGTGGACAATAAATGCTGATTGTCATGAATATTCGTGATCTGTGATAGCCTTCCACGTGTCCAATTTGCTTGATTTGATTTGATCTTGGCAATTATGACGATCGCAACAAATCTGATTTTGTTAAGATTTGTTAGCACCCATAATTCTAGGAAAGATAAGACTGCCACGTGTCTCAATTGTCGCGAAGAGTGTCACGTGTCTCAACTGGACCGTCCTGGCAGAGCCGCATATAGGTGGTCCTCTCAGCCGTATGAAGCATGCAACCGCATAAGGATGGGCGGCTGCATGAGGATGGGTAGCCGCCTGGGGATGGGCAGCCGCATGGGGATAGACAGCCGCATGCAGATGGGCAGCTGTATGGGGATAGGCAGCCGCATGCAGATGGGCAGCCGCATGAAGGATACAGCCGCATGAAGTGGACGGCCGCATGAAGTGGGCGGTCGCATAAATGCAGCAGCCGTATGAATTGACCTCAGGACTTGGTGGATCTTGCCAGCTGTAAGAAGATTTTCTCCTCTTTTCTAGAAACACGCCATCATGTCAGAGTCATTATGTCAGAGCTGTCATAGCTGTCATTTGTCAGAGCAGCCGTCAGGGCATTAAATACAGCAAAATATAGAGAAAAACTGTTGAAGGCCACGTGGCTTCTTTCTGGACCGCATGGACCCTCGAGCCACATGGACTTCTGAGCCGCATGGACTTCTGAGCCGCATGGGGATCCTGAGCCGCATGGGGATCTTTCTGTCGGAGCCGCATAGGCCTCTTTATTCTTTTCCATGCTTCTGCAGTAGGATATTATAGGAGATTTGTGCAGGATTTCTCCCGGGTTGCAGAGCCGTTGACTCGGTTGACCTGGAAGGATACTGAGTATGTTTGGTCAGAGGAGTGTCAGGCAGCTTTTGGTGAGTTGAAGAAGCGGCTTACGACAGCTCCAATTTTGATATTGCCTTCAGGTTCATGAGGATTCACTATCTATAGTGACGCTTCAGGAAAGGGGCTGGGTTGTGTCTTGCAGCAGCATATGAAGGTGATTGCCTATGCTTCCAGGCAATTACGTCTCCATGAGAAGAACTACCCTACCCATGACCTGGAGCTGGCAGCGGTGATTTTTGCTCTGAAGTTGTGGAAGCACTATCTGTATGGCGAGAGGGTGGAGATTTTCACATATCACAAGAGCTTGAAGTATGTGTTTACACAGAAAGAGCTCAACATGAGGCAGCGCAGGTGGCTAGAGTTGATAAAGGACTTTGACATCTCACTTCAGTATCACCCGAGAAAGGCCAACGTGGTTGCCGATGCCTTGAGTAGGTATCCGACAGCCATGTGTTTGACTATGGATCGGTACTTGCTTGCAGACTTGGAGAGCCTTGGGATTGAGGTGATTGTGCCCGGAGTGCAGATGTAGTTATGGGGCCTTCAGATACAGTCAAACTTGATAGAGAGGATCAAGGTGACGCAGTTCGAGGATGTGGCTCTGCGGTGTATCCGAGAGCAGGTTCGTACAGGGTTGGTGGATGGCGAGTTTTCTTTTACGGAGGATGGTGCCTTGAGGCACGGTTCCAGGTTATGTGTGCCTAGTGGGGAGCTCAGAGAGCAGATCATACAGGAGGCTCACAGATCGCAGTACTCTATACATCCTGGTGCCAACAAGATGTACAGGGATCTGCGATAGCATGTCTGGTGGTATGGGATGAAGCGGGAGGTAGCCCACTTCGTAGTTAGATGCTTGGTCTGTCAGCAGGTCAAGGTAGAGAGGCAGAGGTTCAGAGGATTATTGTAGCCGTTGCCCATTCCAGAGTGGAAGTGTGAACATATCACCATGGATTTCGTATCTGGGTTACCGCGTACACCAGGAAGGAAAGACGTGATTTGGGTCATCGTTGACAGGTTGACCAAATCGGCCCACTTCTTGCCATTCAAGGTGGGTACGTCTATAGAGAGGCTTACGGAGTTGTACATGCGGCAGATAGTCAGGATTTACGGAGTTTCCATCAGCATTATCTCAGATCGGGATAGTCGCTTTACTTCCCATTTCTGGAGGAGTCTGCAGACTAGTTTGGGCACTCAGCTCAAGTTTAGTACTGTATACCACCCCAGACAGACGGACAGTCAGAGAGGACAATTCAGACGCTTGAGGACATGCTGCGGACATGCGTCCTGGATTTTGGAGGTTCCTGGGAGGATCATCTACATTTGGTGGAGTTTGCTTATAATAACAGTTATCAGGCCAGCATTGAGATGTCACCTTTTGAGGCTCTGTACGGGCGTAGGTGACGTACACCCTTATCTGGGGATGATGTTGGAGAGCGAGCTTTATTGGAACCAGAGATGGTTGTTGACGCTGCCGAGAAGGTGAAGCTCATCAGGGACAGACTTCGCATGGCACATGACAGACATCGGCACTAGGCCGATAGCCACCGGAGGCCGTTGGAGTTTGAGGTACAGATTTAGAGATAGGGTTAGAAATAGGTTGTATTTTTTTGTTTGATTGATCGTGTTTGATTTTTAGTAACTTGAGACCTTGCTTGTGATTAGGTTGGAGACATGGTTTTTCTGCGGATATCTCCGACTCGTGGTATGATACGTTTTGGTGGAGGTAGGAAGCTTAGCCCGCGCTTCATCGGACCCTTCGTTATCAGCGGGAGAGTCGGTGATGTGGCTTATAGGCTAGACTTGCCACCTGCACTAGTGGGAGTTCACAACATATTCCATGTATCACAGTTGAGATGGTACGTGGCTGACCCTAGCCATGTGCTCGATCATTCGGAGATTGAGGTTGGACCTACTCTCAGTTATCTAGAGCAGCCTGTGGAGATTCTTGATCGCCGTGAGAAGGTGCTGAGAAACCAGGTGATACCCTTGGTTCGCGTCGCATGGAGGCATCATTCTCCAGAAGAGTCGACCTGGGAGCGGGAGGATGAGATGCACGAGCGATACCCATATTTGTTTGTACCGTGAGGTATGATTATCTATCCTTCTCATCTGTTAGTTTCGCCCATTTAATTTCGAGGACAAAATTATTTTAAGGGGGTAGATTTGTCACTACCACATTTCTAGCTTGAGGATATTTTGGTCATTTTTAAAATTTTGGGAATTATTTGGAATTATTAGTATTAATTATAATTATTAGAATTTTCAGTGATTTTTTAGTATAATTGATTTAGTGCTATTATTGGCTTTGACTCAGGGTGACTTAGGAGACTGTCCTAGAAGCTAACCTAGATCATGACTACTTGGTTAGAGTGTGTAACCCTAGCTTGACCTAAGTTAGTGATATCCAACCAATTAGAATTTATTTGGAGAGAATAGGAATTTATTTTGCTAGAGAATGGCTTGTGGTTTCACAAGTCATGATTAATGACTTAAGCCCATAGAGGCCCAAAACCCAACACCATGTAAACCCTAACCCTAGCCCAATACCCCATGGTCGGCCAACCCTATTCCCCCATCTATTTAATGCCTCCTCAAAGTTAGGGCTAACCTCCTTTAGAAAGTTTTCAAGTTGGAAAGAGAGGTATGCTCCATCTTTAGAAATTCTTAGAAAACCCAATTTAATTCCTTTTCCATCCAAACCAATTGCAATAGGTTCTAAATTTCTTTTACTTTCTGTTTGTGGTGAGGAATTTCAGGGGAGAAGCAATTTGGAAGAGTTTTGGTAGCTTGAGGATCCACTCACATTAGGGCTTTTTGAGCCATTGTAAACCATAGATAAATTTCGAATTCCTTCCATAAATTGTTGTTATTATTGCATAAATAGGAAGCCCTAGATCTACCCTAACTGTAGGTATAGCTATCCCTAGGTTTCGTTTTCAATACGTGTCCGTATCGGACACGTATCAGTGGATACGTGTAGGTATTCGATAAAATGCCACAGTGGGCATTTCATTACTGTTTTAGGAACTGGTTTGAATAGGTAGTTAGTTTTTAACCTCGCTTAAGGGATTCCAGTGTCCTGAGGTATTATCAGTGTCGTGTCCGGTCGCGGTGGACACGGGAACACGTGGGGTGCCACGCGCGCTAGAAGTGTTGCTTCCCCTGCTGCTCGGGGTCGATTGTGCCATGGACACACCACTTGGACACGTATAACTTGACACGTGGGTGCGGGCAGTGTCTGACACGAGGCCTCTGAAGTTTTGTGGGTCCTCATGTCGTATCGGACACGGTATCGTGCGTGCACGGGGAATGTACTGTGCGTGCACAGTCCTGTCACTTGTACAATATTTTAATTCAGTTTTTGATGATTTAGATTGTGATTTTAATTGCTAAATAGATCCTAACATGATTAATGATATATGTTAGATTGGATTTACATGTTAGTTTAGGTATTGATGTGGAAATTTGGATTCGAACATATGGGTCGACTGATACACTGATATCGTTTACTGATACTTGGTTTTTCAATTTCCTAAACATTTAAATCCCTTCAATTGATGTTTTTTTCACTGTTAAATGATCCCCACATAATTGCTAGTTCATGTTAATGAAGTATTACAATTCAAATATGCTTTATGATTGGAGAATGGGAATTTGGACTTTGTGTTGGTTCGATTGGCTGTTGAATTTAACGAAACTATTAATCTGGGAATTGATTTCCATTCTCAAAATTGAGATTTTAGTTCTTGTGAATTGTCATGTGATTCGAATTGTGTGGAATGGGGTTTTGACAATGTTTTGGTTTTCGAATAAGCTATAGGACTGATACAATTTGAATGTTTCATTTCATTCCCAATGAACTGTAATTGGACTGAATTCCTTTCCTAAGCCACTGATTTGTTTTCATATGAACTGTCAACTGAGAATTGATATCTTGAGATTGATTTTTATCCTTAACTGTTGAGTTGGGATCAATGATTATTTTTCATAAAACTGAGAAATTGGTTTCCTTTCCTTCTTTAGAACTGAGTTTGAATGATCCCTTATTAGTTATGTACATGGTTGAATTCATATGAGGATTGGGTTTTAGCTAACTGAATTCCAGGTTTACAATATCCTTTCCCTGTTTTTCCTATTGACATATGTACACTGTTTGCAAATAGATTGATTCCCACTGTTTAAACACTATTACACTGATTCCAGGATACATTGTTATGCTCACTGATTCCTATAGTTAGCTCACTGTTTCTTGTTAACTGTCAACTGTTACTTAGTTCTCTAAAACCTGAGATCTATTTACATGTAACTGTCATGCTTATCAGCTCACCATTTCCAGGATTTCACCAATTGATTTCCAGGTTACACCATGTGTTCACTGATTTTAGGAAACCACACACAGGTCATTGCCATGCCACTATTCCTATACACACACACAAGTGTCTCACTAACACACACTCTCTTGACACTCTCACTCATGGCACACACACACACACACACTTGAACACATTTATATGCCTTCCTATTCTCCTATGTGTAAGCATGAATATATAGGTATCCTATATATTATAATATGTGTGTGTACTATTATATATATATATATATATATATATATATATATATATATATATATATATATATATATATATATATATATATATATATATATTATATATATGTATGTGTGGTATACATATAGATAGCCTATAGCCTAGGGCTCTTAGCCTATGGGTGGCTTGAATGCCAGTATAGAGTCTAGATTGGACTTGTATAGCCTTGTTAGACCTAGAATAGACTAGTTAGACTAGTATAGACTTGTTTGACTTAGGTTTGACTTGGTTGACCTAGTTTAACTTCTAGGGTTGACCAGAGTTGACCAAGAGTTGACTTTGGTCGAGATTGACCTAGATTCATGTAGAATGCATTGACTTGCATCTTATTCTCATTTTAGACTCATAGTGACTCTGTTCTATAGGAGACAGACACCACTCCTCGGACAGTAGATATTCTTCAGATACTCAGGATATAGGCGAGTACATTCTCTGATCATTTCATATCCTGTATTAGGAGTATATTTCCTGCTTTAGATTACTTTACATGATGCTGACACGTTGGAAACAAGGATTAGTACTATATGGATCTTGTCGTGCGATGTTATCCCCTTAGCGGATACATCGGGTATTCGTGTTCGTGTACTTTATCGTGAGCATCGTGTACTCCTTGTATTCGTGACATTCGTGTACAAATCGTATGAAATCGTGTATATACATGTATTCACATGATCTTCGTGTACGATCATTCTTCGTGTATAATAACATAACTTGGCTAGATCCTTGTGTAGTGATTGGGGCGGGAGAGTAGAAGTGGTTATGTAATCAATCCAGTAGATTACTCGTGCACAACCTCTGTAGATTACTCGTGTACAACATCGTGCCGTTTATATAACCATCTTTTGCTCTAAATCACTAGTCACTGATAGTTCTCTATATATATGGTATCTATTTATTTACAGTCTTTCTTTTTATTATGTTATTTCCTTCAGTTTCTTGTATCTTACTCTCTAGCATGATTATATATCCTGACCTACTATGATTTGTTGAGATGTATTGTGCTCGCTCATGTCCTTACTGGATCTGTTGAAATATCACAGAGGACGAGGCTGAGGCGTTCTGCCTTACCTACTACGGTGCTACCTTATATGAGTGCTTGGACATGGACCAGCAGCAGGACCCACTAGCAGTGGATGACACTCCCTTAGATTAGGATGTCTTACCTTTCATGGATTACTGTATATGGATTCTGAGATATTTTGGGATATGTACTTATTTAGACACTTAGAATTCTGGATTGTATCTCTGTGCTTTCTTCTTTTCTGGATATTTATCTATCTATCTTTATCTTGTTCTACCTTAGTTGTGATTGAGACTGTATTTGTTATGTCACTTCTATTCAGAGAGTATATACTGTACAGGTACCATTATATTGTTAGATGTTTGACCTAGAACAATGTTCTACCGCCGACACAATGGCGTAGGCTGGACGTACCCACGTCTCGTGCCCTTACTCTAGGGTGCGGGTCGTGACACGCAGGCAAGTAGCTACGCCTCTGGATCGAAGCCACTGGCTTTGAAGTAAAGAGCCATAAATGTTCGCTCTTTAAGGACTCCCTCTTAATTGACACTGTTACTTGGAGAATTCCAAGGGGGTCTAGGACTTAGTCGAATGAACCTTATTTAATGAGATTAATCGTGCTGAGTCCTAGGTTCATCCTATTACTGTGGGAATTTCAACCATCGGTAGTGTGGCATACGTTTTGGACCACCCCGCCTTATATAAAGGAAAAGTTTCTTCTGAAGAGACATGTCTTCATCTTCTTGTCCTTCAAAACCATGCGAGACCCAGACTTAACTTCGAGCGGCAGTGGGCCTTGTCTAAGTCAGATTCTGGTTGAGGATCCCTTCGTTCAGAGGAGTTGTGCCTTCGTAGAAGAACTGTTGGTGAGCTTCAGAACGTGCTGGAATACTTCTCATGCGGAGTCCGAACCTGGGCGATGTCTCAAAGGTCTTGGCGGTCCTGACAACCTAGCTCGTGGCCCGGTTGTCAGCGTAAAGCACCGCAGGTTGTGCTCTGCCCTGCTCATTGGTGGCTGCACTTTTGATAGGCTAGAAGAGCCTCAGAAGCTGATGCCCTTTTGAAAAGGGCCTTCCTGCTATGCTGTGGCTTGAGCTCTTGGCGGGCCAATAGCTACTTTTAGAAGTGATGTGCGTCTGGAGGGGGAAGCTGTGTTAGAGACTTTGATGGAGAATGTATTCACGTCTTCTATCCGTAGTACCTCTCTCCATGACGATCATACTGTGAAGATTAACCCCAGCGTAGATCCGTAGGAGTTTTTAATTCAACAAATGTAACCCCAAAGTCTTTTGTAACAGATCGTTGTAATTATGTCTTTATGAAGTCTTTTATGTAATCATGTAGAATATGTAGCAGACCCTTGTAGCCATGATTAATGAAAGGAACTTCCAAGCTTTTCATCTGTTTGTGACTTTTGTCTTTGTTGTTTGGCGTACTTGATCGCCTGTGCTTCTGTGATGATGGTCTCATAGTGAGGACACTAACCTACGCCATGCAACCTCTGAACCATTATGAAAAGGGACAGGTAGTGGGAGCACCCACCTGCGCCTTACACTATACCGAAATTTTTCATGCTTCTATAACCACATCCAAGACTTAAGAACTATCTTCGATCTAATGCACCAACATAAACTCAAGATGAATCCCACTAAGTCATTCATGGGAGTCTCTAGTGGAAAATTTCTCAGATTCGTTATTATCTCTGAGGGTATATACATTGACCCCGAGAAAGTCTAAGCCATTCAAGAGTTGTGTCCTCCACGGAACCTAAAAGAGCTACGAGGATTCCAGGGAAGGCTTGCGTACATCAAGAGATTCATCTCAAATCTCTCTGGACGTTGCAGACCGTTTACTCAACTAATGAAGAAAGGTGTGTCTTTCATTTGGACTGAAGAATACTAGCAAGCATTTGAAGACATAAAACAGTACTTGATGAACCCTCCAGTCCTAGTTCCTCCAGTCACAAGAATACCCTTCTTAATGTATGTCTGACCAATGGATCATTCCCTGGGCACTTTACTAGCCCAAAAGAACAAAGAAGGTCATGAGCAAGCCATCTATTATCTCATTCGTACAATGATCAGAGCTGAACATCGATACAGTCCAGTAGAAAAAGAATGTTTAGCTTTGAAGTTCGGTGTTCAGAAAATACGACATTACATCATGGGCCAAACCATTCATGTCATCTCCATAGTCAGTCCTCTACAAGTCTTGATGAAGAAGCCAAGTACACTCAATTTCAGACTCGCTACATGGGCCATATTACTAGCACGGTATGATATGGTCTATGTCCTATAAAAGTCTGTTAAGGGTCAAGCCCCAGCTGACTTCTTGGCTGCTTATCCGATCCTTGAGACATCTAAAGTATATGACAAAATTCTTGATGAAACTCTGGAATCCAACATGACTTCAAAAGGAATCCTTGCTTGGCGACTATTCTTTGATGGTGGTTCCAGAATCGGAACTAAATGCACTATTGTCGCTGGAGTTAGAATTATTCTAGTATCTCCCGAAGGACTAGCAATTGAGAGAGCTTATTCTTTAGCCAAACCATGCTCTAATAATGTTGCTGAATATAACGCTCTACTCATAGGTCTCCAATTAGCCAAACAATTGGATATCGTCAATCAGGTTAGAGGTACATATAAAGTACGTCATCAAGATCTCGTTCCATATCATGAAGTAGCTGTCAAGTTGGCTACATCATTCAAAGGTTTCTTTATTGAACATGTACGTAGAGCTCGCAATACAGAAGCTGATGCGCTTGCCAATCTAGTAGCAGTATTAGCAATCCCTGTAAAAAGACAACAGATGATCATCATCACTAACAGGAAATTATTCTGTATTAAGAATAATTTGCATCTAGAATCCAGCAATTCAGTCGAGTTCTGCACCACAAGTAAAGACTGGAGAGCTCTCTTTATTGACTCTGTGGTATATGATATCCTACCTGAAAATCCTAAGGAAGCAACGACAATCTGCTGGCGATCACTTCGATTCTACTACAACCATGCCTCTAAAACACTCTACCGACGATCATATGATGGTATGCTTCTACGCTGTCTTGCCGGCAATGAAGCAAAGGAGATACTACGTGAAGCTTATGATGGTGTCTGTGGTGCACATCAGCCTGGGCCTAAACTACAAGATCGAATTTGACGCATGAGATATTATTGGCCAACCATGGTGTCCGATGCCATCGAATATTTAAGAAAATGCCGAACATGTCAAATCCATGTAGATTTCATTCATCAACCATCAGAATTCCTGCATCCTACTGTAGCATCATAGCCCTTTGAAGCTTGGGGCATGGATGTCATCGGTTCTATTAATCCGCCTTCATCTCGAGAATATCGGTTTATCTTAGCCATAATCAATTACTTCTCCAAATGGACCGAAGCTATTCCCTTAGCTGAAGTCAAGACAAGCAGTGTCATCAAATTTATCAAACATCATGCGATCTACAGATTCGGTATTCCTCAGCGAATCGTTTATGACAATGGACATCAGTTCGTCAGTCAGAAGTTCATTCGAATCTGTGATGACAACTGGATCAATAATGTTGCTTCCACAGCCTACAATCTTACAGCTAACGGTTTGGCAGAAGCATTCAACAAAACAATCATCAAGCTTCTTAAAAGGTTTGTTTCTACCAATAAACGAAACTGGAGCGAAAAGCTTGAAGAATGTCTATGGGCCTATCGCACTACCATACGTACTCTGACCGGTTGTACACTTTTCTCTTTTATGTATAGATGTGAAGCTATCCTTCCGTTGGAGATTCAGGTTCCATCACTGAGAATAGTCATTGCCAATGAACTCACAACAGAAAAATAATCGTCTTCGACTTCAATAGCTTGAAGCACTTGAAGAGAAGCGGCTGTTATCTCAACAACACATCGAGCTATATCAAGCCCGTATCTCAAAAGCCTTCAACCATAAAGTCAAAGTATGAGCATTTCAAAAAGGTGAGCTAGTCCTTACTATCAGACATCCTAAGACAAATATGAGCAAAGGCAAGTTCAAAACAAAGTGGGAAGGTCCCTACGTTATAAGCAAAGTTTTCTCAAACGGAGCTTATCAACTGTCTGGTATGTATGGTTGAATCGCTATGATGCCCATTAACGGCAAATTTCTGAAGAAATACCATGTTTGAAAGTGTGTACTGTATTTTCTAAAAAATATTGTACATACTTTAAATTTTTGAATCCCTAATGGAGTCTATCCAGAGTGACAACATCATCTACTCCATCATTGCAAACATCATCTTTTGAAACCTAGTTGTTATAAAAGATATCATGTTCTTGAGTCCCAGTTTGCCCAAGGATAATCAATAGATGTACGAATTTACATCCACATTACCTCTGAATTCTGCTATCCATATTAACGACTCGTCACATCCACATTACCTCTGATGATGTTATCTTCAAAATAACAATATTACGAGTTATATTTTGTCATGTCCACATTACCTCTGAACAGATATAATAAGTATTATTATTTTCAAAAAATATGTCATGTCCAGCACCTCTGAACATAGTTTTTATTCCTATCTATTACTTGTGTCTTAAACAGATACGCAATAAGTAATAGAGCCACAAAAAGTTTATCAATATTTTTATTCCAATAACGTGCAAAACATCAAAATTATACGTTCAGCAGAAAAATGGTCACAATTGGATAGCTTCATTTGGGAGGCTGAGTGCTAAGTTCATTTATCATTCCCTTCATAGCATCAGCTCTCTCTGTTCTGGAATCAAGCACCCTTTGCCTGGCCAAGGCCCTTCCAGATTCTGGATCAAAGGGTTACAGGGAGTTAACTCGATGTTCAATTTCTGCAGCCTAAACTCGAACAAATTCCTCTGCTGCCTTCTTAGATCATCCAGACGGCTTGCGGCAACTTGATGCATTTCAAGTACTTCTTCTTTACGTCTCCTGGTTGCTCTGAGTGTCTCGCGAAGTTTGGCCATCTCAGCTTCTAATTCCTGAAGATGAGCTTGGCATTCAGTCGCTTCCTTCTCTTTCTCTGCAGCTTCGGCCTTATAATGCTCAACAGAAGAAGTGGTTTCGATAATGCTAGCATCCAACTCTATAGATTGTGTTAAAAAGGCAACCATAAAATCTTCTAAGGCTACTTGTCGTACTGCAGACTCGCGAGCCATCGCTTAACACTCAGCATCTACGAGCAGCTAGATATTGCCTCTTGTCAGGTCTTGGTAGGATTTGATATGATCTTCGAGAGCATCCAAGATGTGCTCCAAGAAGCTAACCCTCTCGAGATCGCCAATATTGTGGATGGCTTCAACAATAAAGAAGGCAGTTCTCCTCACTGACTCATAGGGGTGGCCTTTCTTTAAGACCATCTGAACAAAAGTTTTTAATGAAGTGAAGAAAGCGCTGGTATAAGTCTCGACGACAATATTTGTCATCGCCGATACACCAGGAGTAGCCACTTCAGTCCGAACCCCTCCTTCTGCAGAAGAAGATGGAATCACTGATTGTGCACCAGAAGATCTTGGTGCCTGCATCCTCGAAGAGCTTCCTTCCGCAACCTGAGTCCTTATATCCAGAGGAGCAATGGTTGAGTTGAAACTAAAAGCTGCAAAAGTCAACGGAGCTACAACAATCGTCCCTACGGGACCCTCTGCAATCAAGAAGCACAATCATTATATATCATGTCAAACAGCATTAAAGAAGTCAGGGTAAATAAAGATAGAAGTTTACCTGAGCCCGACAACGCATACGGGGTCTCTCGAGGCACGGCATCTTGCTCTGTATAGAGCCGTATTATGGTATTTTCAGAGATGACTGCTTGGCTGCTCCCAGCCTCTAAACCGCCTGACATAAAATGGCCACTTTCGGCCTCTGAGTTGGCCTGGCCACCTGGGACTGCAGCTACCTCTACCCCCTCTGTCTCAATAACATGTTCAGTTGGAGTCTAAATCCCTTCAACATTAATTTGTGGATTCTCATCACCCTCGACATCAACATCCCATTTTCTGACATCATTAGGGGTCTTACCATCTTCGATGTCAATAACACCTTCGATATCAACATTTTAATCTTCACCTTCATCACCATTTGAGCCCTCATCGCCCTCAACTTCAATACCAGAGTCTTCATCCCTTGGCAGTTCTTCAAACCTCTGATTAGCATCACTTGGGCTGTGGTCACTATCATCTTAGTGATTGCTACCTTTAACTTGATCTTCCTTGGTTAGTAAATCTTGGACCAGTACTTGAGTAGGGTTTGAATTTAGACTAGGGTCAGAAGCGGTATCGATCGGATCCTTCTCCATTGGATCAGCACTAAGATTGCAGTCAAGCAGCGCCTCGATCATCCCCTTCTCTTGAGAAGGAATTTCGCTCGAAACATGAGCTGCAAGAAATTGAAGTACAGAAGATGCTGGTACTTCTGGAGGCATTACCTCTTTTTCACCATGAATCAAGGTTATTCCAAATGGAAGTATTTCATCTTGAGGAGTGGTGGTTCTCGGAGCGGATAAATTATGGGCTCTGTATCAGTCACAAGGGGAATATCCACAGAAACACCTAGAGCTAGTTCATTGGTTGAGGGTGATGTCAGGCCAGTTGCAGCAAACGCCGCCAATGTTGCTGAAGACAAAGGAATGGTGAATCCCACAACCAAAGGTTCTGAAACAGAAATACCAGGAGTATTTGCTGTAACCTTCAGAGTTGGAGCACTGGTAGCCGGAGGTTCTCGAGATGAAGATATATCAATACAAATTTCCACAGGGTCAAGATCAAGTAACTCTTGCTAAAAATAAAGAGTAAAAATATCACCTTGTGGAGAAGAAACACCCCCTGGTGACATTGTCCTTTGTTCCGGAGAAAAAGATACTAGAGAAGCCGCAGTCTTCCTCCCCATGACTTTGGTAGCCAATAGCTTTCTTCTGGCAGAATGCTTGAATAATGGTCGAGGAGAAATGACAACAGTCTCAGTAAAGACAAAAGATTGGGGTTGTACTTATTCAGGAGCAGGCCGTTCTTTGCTTGTCCCTCTTCGGCACCTATACTTTCTCTTCTAAATGGGGATGGGGTCGATCCCCTGAGGAAAGTAGTCATGCCCGATGATAAACCGGCTTCTCTCTGCCGTGTCTAAAATCTGGTCCTGGCTATGGGTCTCTCAATAGCAGCTGTTTCTTTTGTCCCATCCTTCCCCACAGTAGGAGAAGAAGGAATATCTTAAGGTGACTGTGTGGGGGCCCCTACTCTTGACTTGTTGGCAGCCTTCTTCGCGGGGGATTTCAATTTTTATTTCTTGAGAAGATCGCTCAATGGATCTTGAGTTTCATCAACTAAATCCATATTTACAGTTTCTAGAGGATCCTCGATAGGGACATTCACTTCAGCTTCAGTCAAATCTATAGTAGCTGCATCTCCATCAAACGCTTTACTAGCACTGATGAAACTATCATTCATCGAATAACCCTCAAATAAAGTGTTCACTGAGGTATAGAAGCATGCATATAAACTCAAGATACGCAAACCATCTTCTACAATAGTTGAAGGTATGGTAAATAGAACCCGTGTGCCTCTTGTATTTTAATATCTCCATCTATGGGCACCATAAATCAGATGCCCGAAAGCTTTTAGACAAGTGGTTGCATTCCCAACATGCAATGATCATAGCCGAACTGGCGAGCAAAGCAACTTGGCAGATATGGCTCTAAAAAATAGTTATTCTCGAATTAGTACACCAGATGAGAGGGTCTAATTATTTTCAACCAACTAAAGGCCTCAGGAGAAGGACGAGAACCTATGGGCTGTAAATCTTGGATAGGGGCCGAAATATTTTCATATCCAAGTGGAGAAGAAATGCAGAAAAATCTCCTATCTGTGCCCCTATTTAGTGCTTTCCTGCAATCATATAAAGACATAACCTTCCATTTCGCATCAGCAAATCTGCCGATGAAATTAGCTGCCAACGCTCCTCCGGCCCCAAGGTTAGTATCCATCAATGAAAGGTGATACAATAACAACCAGCCAAATAGATATTTGTTTGGCATCTCGGTATAAGGGTATCGTATTCGGTTGTTAGGCTTTTCCATCAAACTATCAATGAAGCTTCGGAGTCCCGCATTCAACGTACTGGTCATGGCCGAGAGAATATCCATTTTGTATCCGAATACCAAGCGCACTGCTACAAAAAGTACGCCGTAATGGATTCGGTCGACAACACTAGCACCTAGGACGACAAATCGTCGTAACCATAGGGAAAGAAAGCCTGCTAAAGTAGCTTCTGGAGATAAATTGATACCACTCTGCCCTATATAACTTTCCAGAGGGGTATTGACATCATAGTCATTCCAGGGTTTGCCAACTCTGTATCAGCTCGGCCAGTCTCCTCTAGCAGTTGAGAAATAGTTTGAGCATCAAGCGGCTCAAAAGAGCGAGGCGTACATTAAGATTGATTGCACTTTAGGGTCTATATTATGGCCGAAGAAGAAGTAGACCAACCACTTCAAGATATAGCATGTGGTACTAGTCTTATATAGATGCATGCGGGTGGTAAAGTGACACCGCAATTCATCTAAAACTGCTACCATCTTAGGATTCAATTTGGCTAAATCCTTTAGCTCGTCTTCTGTCGGTAGGCACTCTTCATAAGGGTTATCGCTCATTGGCAGACGAGAAAGAAATTACATTTCATGGAGAGCAAAGCCTAGTTCTCCGTGAGGAGTGGCAATGGTACCAGTCTTACTGTTATTGTGAAACCCGTAATTTTAGGAATTAAATTAATTGTCTTTTTAGTCCATGTTAGTTGAGCTTTTAGCCTATGGTATAAAAAAAAAAAAACCCACAAGCATTTTTCATAAACCCATTTCTTAAACATTTAAGCCTACAAGACTATTTTTCTTAAAGTTTTATAGAAGCCCAAATGTTAGAAGCCCAAGCTTTGGGCCCAAACCTATAACTAATACTCATTAGCTTTCAACCCATATTCCAAAACCCAATAACTATCCATTAACCCATTTATCACTCATTCATTCATTCGAGTGAGAGAGAGAATTACTCTCTGTAATGGTTTTTAGTAACCGAGAGTTCTCTCGGCTTTTCCTTTCCCCTCAGCGTGTAACGTCGGCGACTCCCCGTTTCCCCTCCGGAACGGCCGGGAACACTCCGGATTCCGGTAACCTCCTTTTCCTTCACCTATAAAACCCCCTCCCTACTCCTCCTTCTTCCCCACACTACCATTTCTTCTTCTTTCCAAAACCCTCTTCCCGGAGCTCCAAGACGACCCCCGGGCCGCACCCGACCGGCGCCCGACCCCGGATCCCGAAGCCGCCGCCCCCGGCGCCGTTCCCCGTGGCCGCCGCCGCCAGCTGACCGCGCGGCCACTCCGACCGTCCGATCGCCCCCGTTCGCCCCTGTTTGTTTCTCGGTTCTGACCCGCGTGCGCTGTTGGTGGTTTCGTTTTTGTTCCTGAGCAGTTCGGTTCCGAGATTCACTGCAGAATTTCCGTTGCACTTTCGGTTTGGGTAAACTCTAACCCCAAATTTAAATTTCTCTGTCAATGATGAAATCTGGTCCCCGATTCCTCCGGAAATTCGGTTATCGGTAACGTAGCAACTACGTTACTATCTCGGCTTTTCTGAGTTCTTCGGGAAAATCATTTTGTTGCTGGTTTTTGTTCTCTCAGAACTCAGAAATTCTCGGATTTCCGAGAACTCTTTCGGAAGAGTTTCTGTGTTTTGGAATTCTCGAGAATTATTGGAGATTCAAATTTAATGTATAGATTTGGCTCTTAGCTCTGTGAATGAGTTCGGATAATGTTCTGAAGTTGTTTTTTTAGGTTCTGTTAGGAATTTTTGGTTAAATATAAATATGCTGGAGTTGAATCCTTTTGGGAAGTTTAATTCGGAATGGTTTCGAGTTTTCGGGAATTCCGTTATTATATCAGAGATGTTGTGTTGGCTTTGGAAAAATATATTCTATGGATATATATATATGAATTTCGGGTTTCGGGAGTTATTTTGCAGGTTTACGGAGCATTTCCCAGTTTTTGAGTTGACCGAAAACAGAGGGAATGCTGCCAAAATTTTCGAAAAAATTAATAAAATGGTTTTAAAATGATTTTTGGGCGACAACCATAATTGGTTACTGGGCCCCAACGAAATGCAAACGCACCGGTTCGACCGGACGTTGAGGCAGAGTAGTTGAAAATGAACTTTGGACCAGAGTCTGAGATTTATAATTTTTTTTAAATAATATTTTGGAAATTTATTAGTTTTTGTTAAATTGTAGGTAATTTTCGGACTAACCAGTTTCTTTTCTTATTTCAATTTATGTAATTAAGTTGTAGGGGCATAAGCCCAGTTTTTATTAATTGGCCTGTAATATTGTAGTGTAGTATTTTACTTTATTTTCTGGGAATGTGGAACGCGTAGGATTAATTGATAAATTATTTTTAATAAATAATACAGGATTTTCTCGTTTTAAAGAAAAGAAAAATATTTTTATATTTTTAACAAGTTTGTCCAATAAGTAGATAAAATACCAAGTTTTATATTAATATGATAATTACAAGTTTTCCCGAAAAACCTAAATAAATTGAATTTCTAAATTCAAACTCATTAGTAAATGTTGTGATGTTGTGTTAGCTAGTTAATAACTAAAATAGACTAGGAAAGACAAATAGAGATTGCAACTAGACTATTCTGGTGTTTGTAATTCTGAGACAAAGTTCCCCGGAATGTAGGATTTCAAGGAAGAACGTGACCTTTCGAATCCCGAAGTACAAATCTCGTCCAATTGGAAATCAAGGCAAGTACATTTATGTTGATTACAATTATTTAATAATCACTTCACTGCAATTTTAAACCACTATTCAAACACGAACTCTTTCGGGAGTATTGACTGTACTGTTGGGGACTGGGGGAGTAGAGTAATGTTTATGACCACATCCAAATTACTGTAACTGACTGTATTAGCTTTTCCCTCTTCACACGAGGACAAGCCATACCGTATCGCTAGATACTACTGTAACCCAAGCCGGTCATATACATTGCCTATTCACATCACTGTACTGTATTGTTTCAAAACTGTTCATCTTCAAACTGTTTAAAAGTGCATGATTTTATTGTTAAATTAATTGTCAAGATTAGCATGAATTGTACTTTGCTCCCTCCTGACTGGAGAACCAACATTTTAGGTATCACTGATGAGGCTTTGTTCCGCAATTTTTTCCGAGGACCCAACTAGAGGACGATGATCTCGAGACTGATGAGCTGGTTGCCTAGATTTTTCTTCTTCTTTATAAATCATGATGTTTGTGGAAAGCAATGTACTTCAGATGTAATTTTCATTTTATTGTAAAAAGTTTTAAACTATTCGAATTATTAAAGTTGTGGCAATTAGACTGTGTTGTTTTATTTACCTGCATGAGTGATACAGCTTACTGCCGCCGTCTCAACAACGGTGCAGGCTGGGCATGATCTGATTCGACCCAAGAAATTGGGACCGGGTCGTGACATATTTTTAGTGGTGGCCCATGCAGGTCTGAACAACAACTTAGAAAAACATATTTAGAAACAACTAGAACACTAGAACATCAATTTGTCACAACATAGGACCGAAATATATTATAAATAAATATTTTTGGTTTGATTATAGACTGGTAGGATACCTTGCTTATGTTTGCATCCTAAACCATCCAGAGAATAACCGTTGACCAAATCCTGCTGGCGATGAGGTGTCATCTCCGGATCATACCCCATCTCCTCAACCAAGTCCAGGGTCTTTTCCCTCGCGGCTGTTTGACCGTCCTCATAGTGCATCCAGTGAAGTTTTCCCTACACTGGCGATTCCTACCTCATCTCAAACTGAGTTGCATTTCCTAGGTGGAGTATTCATTTTGTTGCTCCACCAGTACCAGCAAACATCTTCCAAATGGTTGCCCTATTTCAAGTAATCCTGGAGTTCCAGAAAGCTCAAGATGAAGCCTAACAGGAACAGAAGAATATCACGAGAGAAGACATGAAGAACGTCAATGATGTAGCCTTAGCTATCTTAAACCAACTTGGAGCGGAACCTCACCCTAGGAGGGGTACCCCTGAAATCTAGAAGATATTTTGAGCCCTATCCGGCAGTTATATCGTAAGAAACTATTGGTTTGTGGCTACTGTAAAAGGCTTGGTCACCAAACCAATATTTGTCGCAAGAGATTGGAGAAATGTTTGGTATGTGGATCTGCTGAACATCGGGTAAAGGATTGCCCCTTATCTTTCCATCAAACCAGAGCTCTTATCCCAGCAACACCTGTTAGGCCACAACCTAGGGACTCTCTTCCTATCTAGCAGACCTTGCCTCCTACAAAGGCATAATGCAGACTCGAAGTTCATAGAAGATGAAGGACCAGATCAATGAAGGCTCTAGGATTTATCCAAGATAGAACTTCACCTTAGGGAACACCTATCCTGTTTGTGCCCAAGAAGGATGGAACAACTGATGTGCATGGATTACCAGACACTAAAGAACAAGTACTTTCTGTCCGGATCGAGGATCTGTTTGATCTAGTTGTGTGGAGTTAAGGAGTTTTCGAAGATTGACCCGATCACCATTAGATCAAAGTCAGGAAAGAGGACATTTCCAAGACGGCATTCAAACACCAAGTATGGAAAGTTTTCTTTGGTCAGGACGTTAGACTGACAAATGCTCCTGCTGTGTTCATGAATCTCATGAACAGAGATTTTCATGAGTATTTGAATCAGTTTATCTTCTCCATCGATAACATTCTGATATATTTGAAGACTGAAGAAGAGCATGAAGAACACCTGAGGAAGTTTTTGGAAACTTTGAGGAAAAAAAAGTTTATGGTAAGTTATCTGAACGTGGATTTTTGACAAGGTGGACTTTTGGCCATGTCGTCAAGAGAAGAAATTTCGATGGAAGATAGCTGTTGTTGAGGAGTGGTATACCCCAAGTTCAATTCGGAAGATTCTTGAACTTGGCCGGCTACTACCGGAAGTTCGTGAAGGATTTCGCCAAGATTGCTGAGCCAATGACGAAGCTCACTTGGAAGAATGAAGAGTTCATCTGAACGAAAGTTTGCCAGGCGGCATTGAGGAGCTGAAGAAGAGACTTACCACTACACCAATCCTTGCGCTACCTGCAGGAACCGGTGGGTTTTCAATTTAAGTAATGCCTCTGGAAGAGGACTGGATTGCGTTCTTCAACAACATGGGAGAGTAATTGCTTACACGTGTAGGCAACTACAGACTCATAAGAGGAATCATCCCACGCCTAATTTGAATTGCTGCAATTATCTTTACTTTGAAGCTGGAAGCATGATTTTTATGGAAAGGGAGTGAAAATTTATACGGACTACAAAAAGTCTGAAATATGTATTCACTCAGAAAGGGCTGAATGTTAAACTAAGAAGATGGCTGAAGCAGATGAAGGACTTCGACATCAACCTGCAGTACTATTCAGGTAAGGCTAATGTGGTCGCTGATGCACTTGGTCGATACTGATGGCGAAGTTCTTAACCAAGGATTAGCACCTGCTAGAAGATATCGAGAAGTTTGGACTGGAGGTTATACTACCTGGAGATAGAAGGACGGAGCTGGATGCTGATTCAGTATTGATGAAGTTCGAGGCTGAGGGATAAAAATCAAGAGAACGTAGTTTCAAAACGAGGCACTTTGCAGGCTTAGAGCTCAAGTGTTGGCAGAAACACCTGAGGGTTTCTAAATTAATCAGCATTAGAACTCTGAAGAATGGTGCGAGACTTTGCGTATCGGCTGACAAACGGAGGAACGAGTTGATGAAAGAAATGCACCAGTCGCAGTATTCTATATATTCAGGAGATAATAAGATGTATCGGAATATGCCTCCATTGATTGGTGTTATGGAATAAAGAAGGACAATTCCAGGTATGTGATTAGATGCGAATTTGTCAATCTGAGGAATTTAGCAAGAGAACAACCAGTTTATTGCAGCCGCTGGACAATTCGGAGTGGAAGTAGAAGCATATAACAATGAACTTTGAGTAAGGATTGCCTTGTTCCCAAGGAGGGAAGGGCACCAATTGGATTATAGAAAACCGACTGACTAAGTCAGCACACTTTCAAAGTTGGTTTATCCACTAAGAAGTGGGCAGCATTGTACGAGAGGCACATTTTCCGGATTCATGGAGTACCGCGGGACGAGCAATCAGAGAGGTCAATCCAGACGCTTGAAGATGTATTGAGATTTTGCGTCTCGAAATTTGGCAGGTCTTGGGAAGACCAAATTGCATTTGGTGAAGTTTCTCCTACCAGAGGAACAATCAGTTTCGACGGAGCTGGAAATTGAGGCCAGGTACATCAGGTCATTTGAAGTTTAAGACGAGTTGGAAGTAGCGTACCAGTTAGCTCTACCAGCTAATCTTGAGGGTGTGCAACGTCTTCTACGTCACGGCTCAGACGTTACATTTCGGATCCGAGTCATATTTTGGATAATTCAGAACTGAAGTTTGGACTTAACCTTTCAGTGCCAGAGAAACCAGTTGCAAGTCTAGTCAGAGATGAGAAGAAATCAGAGTTCGAACCATCACTTAAACTCTTATTCCTTATCTTTTCTTTTTCCCGTTCTAAATTTGACTAATGCTGCTAAGTTAGCCTAGTTTTGCAAGCTACCTCTTTAAATCAAGCTTGATCATGACGATATTTTATTGGGTGCACCCACTAATATATTGTCTAATCAGGACCGGTGCATGATGGTCTGATCAACCTCGTGTACTTTGGTTCGCTTTTGTATTTTTCTACATGGATGATATCATAAACCATCTCATCCACGACTGCCTTGGAAATTCTTATTGTTGGACCTGAGTTACGGGCGTAATACCCGTACCTGTTTGTATCTCCTACCCTGCCTTTAATTTCGAGGACGAAATTTTCTAAGGAGGGAAGGTTGTGAAACCCGTAATTTTAGGAATTAAATTAATTGTCTTTTTAGTCCATGTTAGTTGAGCTTTTAGCCTATGGTATAAAAAAAAAAAAAAAAAAAACCCACAAGCATTTTTCATAAACCCATTTCTTAAACATTTAAGCCTACAAGACTATTTTTCTTAAAGTTTTATAGAAGCCCAAATGTTAGAAGCCCAAGCTTTGGGCCCAAACCTATAACTAATACTCATTAGCTTTCAACCCATATTCCAAAACCCAATAACTATCCATTAACCTATTTATCACTCATTCATTCATTTGAGTGAGAGAGAGAATTACTCTCTGTAATGGTTTTTGGTAACCGAAAGTTCTCTCGGCTTTTCCTTTCCCCTCCGCGTGTCACGTCGGCGACTCCCCGTTTCCCCTCCGGAACGGCCGGGAACACTCCGGATTCCGGTAACCTCCTTTTCCTTCACCTATAAAACTCCCTCCCTACTCCTCCTTCTTCCCCACACTACCATTTCTTCTTCTTTCCAAAACCCTCTTCCCGGAGCTCCAAGACGACCCCCGGGCCGCACCCGACCGGCGCCCGACCCCGGATCCCGAAGCCGCCGCCCCCGGCGCCGTTCCCCGTGGCCGCCGCCGCCAGCTGACCGCGCGGCCACTCCGACCGTCCGATCGCCCCCGTTCGCCCCTGTTTGTTTCTCGGTTCTGACCCGCGTGCGCTGTTGGTGGTTTCGTTTCTGTTCCTGAGCAGTTCGGTTCCGAGATTCACTGCAGGATTTCCGTTGCACTTTCGGTTTGGGTAAACTCTAACCCCAAATTTAAATTTCTCTGTCAATAATGAAATCTGGTCCCCGATTCCTCCGGAAATTCGGTTATCGGTAACGTAGCAACTACGTTACTATCTCGGCTTTTCCGAGTTCTTCGGGAAAATCATTTTGTTGCTGGTTTTTGTTCTCTCAGAACTCAGAAATTCTCGGATTTCCGAGAACTCTTTCGGAAGAGTTTCTGTGTTTTGAAATTCTCGAGAATTATTGGAGATTCAAATTTAATGTATATATTTGGCTCTTAGCTCTGTGAATGAGTTCGGATAATGTTCTGAAGTTGTTTTTTTAGGTTCTGTTGGGAATTTTTGGTTAAATATAAATATGCTGGAGTTGAATCCTTTTGGGAAGTTTAATTCGGAATGGTTTCGAGTTTTCGGGAATTCCGTTATTATATCAGAGATGTTGTGTTGGCTTTGGAAAAATATATTCTATGGATATATATATGAATTTTGGGTTTCGGGAGTTATTTTGCAGGTTTACGGAGCATTTCCCAGTTTTTGGGTTGACCGAAAACAGAGGGAATGCTGCCGAAATTTTCGAAAAAATTAATAAAATGGTTTTAAAATGATTTTTGGGCGACAACCATAATTGGTTACTGGGCCCCAACGAAATGCAAACGCACCGGTTCGACCGAACGTTGAGGCAGAGTAGTTGAAAATGAAGTTTGGACCAGAGTCTGAGATTTATAATTTTTTTTAAATAATATTTTGGAAATTTATTAGTTTTTGTTAAATTGTAGGTAATTTTCGGACTAACCAGTTTCTTTTCTTATTTCAATTTATGTAATTAAGTTGTAGGGGCATAAGCCCTGTTTTTATTAATTGGTCTGTAATATTGTAGTGTAGTATTTTACTTTATTTTCTAGGAATGTGGAACGCGTAGGATTAATTGATAAATTATTTTTAATAAATAATACAGGATTTTCTCGTTTTAAAGAAAAGAAAAATATTTTTATATTTTTAACAAGTTTGTCCTATAAGTAGATAAAATACCAAGTTTTATATTAATATGATAATTACAAGTTTTCCCGAAAAACCTAAATAAATTGAATTTCTAAATTCAAACTCATTAGTAAATGTTGTGATGTTGTGTTAGCTAGTTAATAACTAAAATAGACTAGGAAAGACAAATAGAGATTGCAACTAGACTATTCTGGTGTTTGTAATTCTGAGACAAAGTTCCCCGGAATGTAGGATTTCAAGGAAGAACGTGACCTTTCGAATCCCGAAGTACAAATCTCGTCCAATTGGAAATCAAGGCAAGTACATTTATGTTGATTACAATTATTTAATAATCACTTCACTGCAATTTTAAACCACTATTCAAACACGAACTCTTTCGGGAGTATTGACTGTACTGTTAGGGACTGGGGGAGTAGAGTAATGTTTATGACCACATCCAAATTACTGTAACTGACTGTATTAGCTTTCCCCTCTTCACACGGGGACAAGCCATACCGTATCGCTAGATACTACTGTAACCCAAGCCGGTCATATACATTGCCTATTCACATCACTGTACTGTATTGTTTCAAAACTGTTCATCTTCAAACTGTTTAAAAGTGCATGATTTTATTGTTAAATTAATTGTCAAGATTAGCATGAATTGTACTTTGCTCCCTCCTGACTGGAGAACCAATATTTTAGGTATCACTGATGAGGCTTTGTTCCGCGATTTTTTCCGAGGACCCAACTAGAGGACGATGATCTCGAGACTGATGAGCTGGTTGCCTAGATTTTTCTTCTTCTTTATAAATCATGATGTTTGTGGAAAGCAATGTACTTCAGATGTATTTTTCATTTTATTGTAAAAAGTTTTAAACTATTCGAATTATTAAAGTTGTGGCAATTAGACTGTGTTGTTTTATTTACCTGCATGAGTGATACAGCTTACTGCCGCCGTCTCAACAACGGTACAAGCTGGACATGATCTGATTCGACCCAAGAAATTGGGACCGGGTCGTGACAGTTATACCTTTCTACTTAAGCCAAAAATAAGTTGGAGTAATTTTGGATTCCACAAGTGGTGGTCAGAACAGCTTCGTAGAGTCTCAGTTCTTGTAACTTTTCACAAAAGTTGTCAAGAATCCATACAGAAAGACGGTTCCAACGGACAATCTCCGGATGCATTAAGCTAGTAAGTCTCATGCTAGTATTGCGAGGATATTCTCCCTTAGACGCAACATATATATTTACAAAGATAGGGATTATGACGGGTTACATTATGGCTGTATCATCAGACGGTACACAACCTGGTCTTAAACCCCTTAAGTGGGAACTATACTGATCAGATCTACAGAGAAAGATGTCTTTGTTGTGCTCCTTATGGCGGTAACATATTCTTCCTACCCTAGCTTCTTGGAAAGGAGTCAAATCCTATGACATCTTTCTAGGGTAGCTGGCATGAGTATATTAAGATAAAAATAGATTTCTTATCATCTCAGGCAAATATACCAATGTGTCTCCTCTTACGAAAGCTCGTCGATCCTTTCTTGACTTGGGCAGAGAGTCTGCAGCTATGGCCTCTCCAAAGAGGAAAGCTGGCTTCTTATAAGAATGCGCGTCCTCAGACAAAAAAAGGAGTACCACTTATCAAACAAAGCAGTCTTATAATTTTGACTCTCCAACATAGCTCTCTGGATATGGGATAAGAGACAAGTTTTTCTGGTACTCAGACACCCGAAAAGCAGATGCCAGTTCCTTGGCATGAGGGTCTTCCCTCAGATCAACTACAAAAAAAATTTAGAGTTAAAAATCTTAAAAAGATTGTTTCTTCAAAAGAAATACTCTACGCCAATCATGGATGGCGCAGGGTATAAAAACCAGTCCTCAGCCAGCACATGCAAAACGACAATTTTTAAGTCAGATGGCACATCAATCGATTAGTGCATGGTCTACGCATAATGACAGATGGTGCAGCTTGTTGAGAATATGACAAATGGCGCATGGCGTCATTGGTTATGATTGTTTTAGCCAAATACTCTGAAAGAGGTAGCGCAAGGTGCAGATGGCATAAAGCATCAACCAACACTCTGAAAGAGGTGGTCGATGTTGGCTTATTGATCGTGCTATACGCAAATGGCGCGAGCAGTCCACTGTCATCTTCTCCATTCAATTTCTTACCTTCCAAGGCTGGGTTCGCCTCCTCAACTCTCGCCGACGGCATGATGTGTTGTGGCACCTTTAGTGGGGTATACGCGAAGTGGCTCCGGCTACTTTCTTTCCTTTCTCGGCAGCGGTGGATCTCTTCGGGCCTATTATAATTGGTTGAAAGCTTCGAAAGTTGAAGAAGAAGAAGAAGAGTTCGAGAGAAAGAAATTTCAAGTAAAGAGTATTTTTCTATCTCTTCTCAACTATTTATAGCCAAGGCTTAGCCGTAACAGCCGCGTGATCTGCGCTTGAATGTCGGGTCGGTTATGATACTGATCTACGCCAACCGTTTCTTATTCAAAGTATTCCAAATTTTGAAGCTTTTCAAATTTGAAAACTTTGAAGAGGGTCTTGTAGAAGCTTAAAAAGTACAATCAGCACCAACGCTACTCATAAATAGTGCTAGCAATTAAATCATCAAGTGGCGCCAAACATCAGATGGCGCAGAAAATCAATAGGCACTGGTCATCAAGTGGCGCTGCTTTCCACATGGCCATCTTCTCGGAGAAGCTAAACAGTTATCATCATGACTGACATCATGTCAGTCGAGAAATCCATTCGAATCTCGAACGCGTGGCACTCGAGGAGATTTTGTCAGACGTGTCAGATTCGTCATAAATGACCAACAGCTGTCTCGCGCCATCTGAGTTGGCATAAGGTAATAAATAACACCACATCATTCAGAAAGTCATAAAGCAGCATGTAGCACCTAGCGCTACCTAACAGTTGGCGCTACCTGATCAAATTATCCTGAAGTAGTTAGATAACGTGGCACACATGCCACTAATCTCGAAGAATGTGTATGTGACACTGTCTATAACCAAGCGCATATCAATCACAGCATGCCACGCATCCAAGCAGTTAAACCAACCATTTGTGCCAAGGGATGAATGGTGCGCCAATTGTAGCGTGCGCCAACCATGATAACTACTTAACAGTTATCTCTAAACTCTATAAATAGAGTTCCAAATCACTTTCAAAGCATGACTAATGATCATTATCTCTAGAGCACTTGCTGCAGCACTCTCCAAAGGCTATCTTCTTCGACATTGCATCGTCGAAGGGATAAAGTGATCGTCTTCTAATCAGATTCCTATAGTTGTACTTCCCCAAAAATAAATTGTATTCTTATACTCTTTTCTTAGTTTGTAATCAAACTTTTGCTTTTGCAAACAGTATCATGACAACAAGTGTAAGTGATCATGCATGCAAGTGGTAGTAAAATTAAGCTACATGTGCTTGCCTTTTTAGAAGATGGTGTCAATGTCTCTAAAATCACCAAAAATAGGGAAAATATAGTTAGGTAATAATCTAAAGATTTTACAAGGTTTTTTATTTAAAGCCCTACTGCCCACTATTATCTTTCTTAACGTCGTTTACTAATTGAGTAAGACTCTCATACTACTGAGCCTAAAATCTGTACTCCATGGTTAACTCAACTAAATAGGCCGGCCCACTACTGGTCCAAAAAATATATCACTCTCGAGTAAACAGCCCAAAGTTGGCCTACCCAATAGACTGGTTTTACTGAGTCAGAATAACATGTTGAACTTAATGGGCCAACTCAACTATAACCCAATAATAACAAAACTCAATACCCAAACTGCGCAAAGTTGGAACCAACATCAATCTAAAAATCATAGCCTAATGGGTTAGGCCCATAATAGCCCTCACCCGATCAACCTAAACATTAGCCCCCAACGGTGAAACACAAAAGAGTATTCAAATTTAACTTCTCTAAAACTATAATAGGGATTGTCGAACATTGATACTCCGATACAACTTTTGGTACCGTGTCCATAACACCTAGCTCGTGTCAAATATAGACACAAGATTTGTCTTCCTGTACTCAAGTATCTGCATGTCCTATCTGCAAGGACAAGCTTGCTCCCGTGTCGACTTGGTGTTACAAAAAACTCAACAAAGCATGCAGCGTAGGTAATAGGGTATTATACCTGAACAAGAATGCAACCATAGTGTCTCCGGAGTCTGACACTATCGTCCCCATGTCCAGAGCAGATGGTCAGACTAGTTCAGACATTTCAACGAACACATAACATGCGAGAACAAGGAATTTAATTATTGATTTTTTTTGAAATACTGAGATTAATTGAATAAAATCAATCAGGGATAGATGAAATTCACTCACAGAGTGCACAAATTCAATTCCAACTTAAATCCCCTCACGATTAACAGATCGGCACACTATCAAAATAAAGAGCCATTGGATCGATTGAGCAATGCTAGATCAAAAAAATTTAAAAATCCTAAGAAGGAAGAGGCGAGATCACTTACCAACTGATCTCGAGAAAGAATCTAATCGATTCGTCGAGCGTGAATTGTCCAGCAATCGACCGATCAGTCTCCTAGCAAAGGCAAGGATCAATGAGATTTCGTCAATTACTCTGATCAAATACTGGAGTTAGAGCAATAGAGGAACTTACGCTCCAATGATGATCAGACTTCGTCGAAGGATCTCACCATTACTGAGCAGTGGCAGAGATTACACACTGAAATGAATAATGGCACCACGAATTAAAATACGGATCGAGAATCGATGGAAGAATCTAACAAAAGAAGGAGGGAACTCATCGCAGATCGTCACATCTTTACAGAGGAGCTCTGCCAGTTGCCAAAGCCGTAAGGTCGATCGGCAAGGAAGAAGAAGGAGTATGGAGAGACTGCAGTTGGACAGGGCTTCGCCACGATGGAGAGAGGATAAAGAAAGAGAAGGCGTGCGAGTTTATTTATAGGTGCAACTGGGTCGGTTACCCAGTAGAGGCGGATGACGATGATAGGCTGGATTAAGTTGGTGGGCGGTAGGCGGTGAACGGCGAGGATCGATCAAACTTGGTCGGTGGCATCGAACTTTTGGGGAGTCTCTGGAAGGACCGCCTAGCTGGCCATGCCGCTCACTGTGTCGAGCAACGAGATCATCGTTGCTCTCAGCTGGCCAACATCGAACAAAAAAGAGAAAAGAAGAAGAATGACCGGGTTAGCTGGAGTTTAAGTAATTTAGAGTTAGGTCTTTAGGCTTTACGGGTTTTAGAAATAGGCTTGGAAAGAATATAGCTTGGCCCAAACGGTGGCTGTGGGTCTTAGGTATGGACTTGGCTGGCTCAATTAATAGGTTTGGCCTAATTGACTTAGGCTTATCCCCAAGTGGGATGGGCTCTAATATGGGTTATAGTGTATATAAAAGGCTTGCTTAAAACAGATGACCAATATGGTTTGGCTAACCAAAATAAATATAAAAACTAATTTAATAAATAAATAATATATTATATCTAAAAGATAATTATAGGAAGAATGACTAATTCTTTTATTTAGGAAAAGAGGATTTACAATAGTGTTCTATTCAGACGCTAGAAGATATTTTGAGAACATGTATGCTTGACTTTGGCGGATCATGGGAAGATCACCTCCATCTTATGTAGTTTTCTTACAATAATAGCTATTTGTCACGACCCGCACCCTAGAGTTAGGGCACGAGAACGTAACAACGCCCAGCCTACGCCGCAGTGTCGGCGGTAGAACGATGTCCTAGGTCTCAATGCATCTAACAGTATAAGACTAAACAGTTTATACTCCCCGAATGGGGGTGACATAGCAGAATGTAAACTCAATCACATCTAAGGTAGAGCATAAAGGAAGATAGATAAAACATGAAATCGAAAAGAGATACAACAGATAGAAGTCTAAGTGTCTAAGATACAAACTCAGAATACATCTCAAAACCCAAATACAGTAATCCATAAATACAACTCAAGATGACTGAAAATAAACTATAAGCAAAAACCCTAGCTATCTATGCAACCTCTACTGTCTCCTCTAGGCTAGCAGGCAACCTCCAGGCTATCTGTAAAATTTATCAACAGGTCCGGTCAGGACAGGAGTGAGCACATATCTCTCAAACAGTTCATAGCAGGTTAGGAGTATAAATCATGCAATAGAGTAAAATACAGGAAGTGCTGAATGAAAGTACGAGTAAACAGGAGATATTTTATAACTGAAAGTAAATACATGATAGTAGAGACTGTAAGTGGCTACGTGATTTAGAGCACAATATGGTTATATAAACGGCTTAGGGGCACATGAATACAAATAAGGAGGCACATGAATACAGCTACTGGGGATAGTGTTCACATAACCAATTCTACTCACCCCGTCCCAATCAATACACAAGGATCCATTCAAGTTACGTTATAAGCACATGAATACAGCTAAGATACGTGAACTCATGTAATGAGTAGTACATAAGGCACATGATAAAGCACATGAAAGCACATGAAGCACATGAAAGCACATAAGAACATGTAAAAATATGAACTAGTACGAGTACAAGGAGTACCTGATGCACATGATAAAGTACATGAACATGAAATACCCGATGCACCCGTAGAGGGATAACATCTCAGGAAAGGATCCATATAGTACTAATCCGTGAAGATACGTGTCAGCATCAAGTAAAGTAATCTAGAGCAAGAGTATAGTCCAGACAAGTATGAAAAGATTAGAGAATGTACTCGCCTGATATCTGAATGTCCAAGGTAAAGATACTGTCCGAGGAGAGGTGTCAGGCTCCTAATTAGAACAGCACAAGTCACAGCATGTCCAGAAGGGTAATATAAAGTACTACAATACATTCTACATGAATCTAGGTCAAACTAGGCCAAAGTCAACCCTTGGTCAACTCTGGTCAACTGCACTAGTCAAACTAGGTCATGTCCTAATCCAGCAAGTCTTACTAGGCCTAACCAAGACTATCCTAGCAAGCACACATCAATACAAGGCTATACAAGCCAACATACACCCAACTCTATATAGCATGCAATTATTCAATACTCAAATAGGCAAAAATTCACATTGGATATACACTAGGTAATCTATTACTTTAAGCTATATATGTCTACACATATATACACATGCATATATTGGTATTCAACATTAGGTCTATAATCATGGCATTTTAAATGGTTATATAAACTTATATATTACAACACAATATGCTAACATATATATAATATACATACATAGCTAAGTTAACTATATTCATAAATACTTATTTAAGAGGCTATGTGTGTGTATGTGAACATGGCAAAGGGGCAAGTGAGGGTTAAATGGGCATATATAGTGTATACATATCAAAGAGTGTCAAAGTGTAAGTGAACAATGTGTCAAGTGTGATAGTGTCAACATAGTGTAAGGAGGTACATTAGGTAATATAGAATTTATGTTAACATAGAACATTACATCTCATTAACTTGTATATTGCATACATTATATCTATTATTACATTACATTCATGCTTGCATTCATTCATCATTCATTTATTCTCTTGCACCACTATATGCACCATACATTACATACTATGGAACCTACATATTCATTACAAGCCATACTTATACATGCTTACATTAGATAGGATAATTACACCTCATACATCATTTATTTAAACATTTACTCATGCTTGCATTCTCTATTTAATTACATAATGTATATACATCAACATGGGTTAAAATCAAATAGAATATTATATTACACACAACGGTGCACAAAATGCATATGCCGAATAGTAACTCCTACTAATAATCAATACTGTACCATCTCAGCATGAATTAAAATCTAGGATTAAAGTATGTTATATATCTATGTGTTAGATTTTCGAAACTTCAAACGGATCACGTTTTCGTTTCCGGAAACTCCCGGAATCGCGAAAACACCGAGAACGCGTTTGTCTTTCGTACAGCTGACACTCAAATAATTCTCCAGAAAGTTACAAAAAGAATTAGGCCTATTAATATATGTTTTTGGAAATCTAACTTCAATACGCTTCTTTTAAAAAAAAAGGGAAGATTAAACCGAGCTTTGAGCTAGAAGTTATGACATTTCTAAGTTAGGGCTGAAATTAAAAACGTGGATAAAAATCATGACGGATTTGGGTAGTTTGAGACAAAAGAACACAAGTATATAACATAATATATCAAGAACTCACTCTCTACACTAATATATATATATGATACACTATAGAACACATCTCCAATACAAAAATATGAGATTAAACATGTAATAATTCATTCATACATAACAACAACACATAGTGTGTCCAAATTTGGAATTTTCCCACATGGACACAACCACAACACAAAGGACACTCCTATGACCTCCAAATGGACACGAAATGGACACAAATGGAGATACAACCATGGGGGTCATTCCTATGGGTTCAAAATAGACCTATATGCATGAGAAAATAAAAAGGAGAAGGGATTTATACCTCTCGGTAGATCGAATCGAAGAAAAGCCTTTCCGGAGCGACACCGACACGTAGAGATTCCAAAAGGACACGAACGAGCTCTGAATCCTCCCAAACTTGGGTAGCTTCCTCCTTGGCTAGAATGGAGAAGGAAAGAAGAAGATTTGGTGACAAAATGGAAGGATTTGGTAGAGAAATTGCTAGGGATTGCTCTCTAGGAATTTAGGGAAGAACAAGAGAGAGAGTGTGGATGAGAATAATAAAATGAACTTGAGCCTATCCTCTCCCAAAGTGGCTGGTCATATGGGGCTATTTGTCCTATTATGGTAAGATCTAAAATGCCCCTACTAACCTATTCTATGAGTATTAGGAAAGGGCTAATTGGTTGGGGCTAAATTAGTCATTCTAAAGTCTCTAATCACACTAACCTTATCCATAATAATTAGTCTAACCTCTAACTAAAATATTTCTATCATGTGGACTAAAATTAATATCTTGTGGGCCATACCTAACTAGTGTGTGAGTCCCACTAGAGTCAAACTACCCCCGGGTCCCCGTTTCAAGTCGGATTGAGTTAAAATTCGAACCCAACTCAAATAACCCCAAAACAATATCATAAATAATAAAATAATATCAAAATAATTCAAAGAGATCAAATGCAAAAATATCCTTAGGCTAAAAATGACATTAAAATATCATAATCACATGGTTAGGCTCTAGGTCAAACAGTCTCTAGGGTTTCACTAGCAAAACGTCAAAACCACAAGTCATTGATTTAAATAATTTTAAAATGATTTAAAATCACCAAAAATTATATCATGAATTAAATATCATTATTAAAATAATTATAAACACGAAATTTCAAAATTACCTTCATTTGAGAAACTGGGTGCTACAACTCTACCCACCTTAGAAAAATTTCGTCCTCGAAATTTAAGATCGATAGTACTCCTTCTAGAGCCTCTAACCTACGCAATATCTAAGGTAACACTTCCTAACACTGGAATAATAAACGGATATCTAAAAAGTGTCAATCTAGGAATACCTCCAATACTGCTCTGCTGTACGGCGGTATTGGAACTTCAATAAAATATGGACTGGAACCTATATCCAAGGGACTTGACCTATTTTAAAGTGGTCTTAACTAAGGATGAAAAGGAACTGATCATAGGCTATAGGTATGCTCAAACTATTATCTTCCTATTAACCATCTATTAATACATTCTATTACCATAGGAACGATGCATTACTAAGACATATAGGCCCCTATCTCTCATAACACATTTATACTCACCAAAAGACTAGTACATCCTATCAAGGCTGATACTATAATCTCTCATAAATCTCATAAGCTACATGTTTAGAGACACACATCCCCACATAAAGGACTAACCTATATATATCTACAACTGATACTAATGGGGTGACGTCCCTATTTCCCAACAATCAAGGTCAAAATTTTTTTTTATAAATCATGCAATTTGAAGGAATAGTATACAAGGTCAGGGCATACCGTAGCAGTTGGAAGTCTCACCTAGGTGTACTAGTCATTCTAGGTCAAAACAGTACTATGGTATCAACACATAAACAATCTAGGGTGTCCTAATTAGGAAGGTAAGGGAACAACAATCATCAAGGTTGTAGGGCTGTCTACCATCCTATATAAAAATTGGTCATTAACAAGCAACTAAGAAATTATTAAAAGGTTACTATTCCATAAAATGGCAAAAATTGAAAATTTAGGCATAACAAATCACGAATAGATTTTTGTCTTGACACGATCTAAGTTGATCAATTTCGGGATAAAACGAGATTTGGGCAAGAAGGGAAATCAATGAAATCAAAGTATGAGCACGAGCATCCAATGATGGAGGTTCAAGTCATGATTAAATTTAATTCGACTGAGTACGAATACGAGGTTCATAGGCGATGAAAAGATTTCAAGGAGAATTGTCAAGGCTGTCGCGAATGAGACTCTAGGGTCAAGTTTAACTATGTCTCCATTCTCGTAGATTGATACATGAAAAAGCGAACCAAAGTGCAATAGGTTGATCAGACCATCATGTACCGGTTCTGATTAGACAATATGTTAGTGGGTGGCCACCCAATAAAATATGTCATGACCAAGCTCGAAAATAGATAAGCTTGTAAAACTAAGGCTAATTTAGCAGCACAAGATATAAGTATGGTAATGATGAAAGGAATTACATAGTCCAAGTTTCTTAACCAACGGGTCAAGTAATCAGATAAGGTACAAGGTTAAGCATCTAAGGAAACAAGCAGAACACCATCACATGTCGGGTCGAAAGAATTGAGTCAAGGCTGGATTTCTAATTAAAATAAGAAGAAATTTAGTATAATGGTAGAGGTTATAGTTTAGCCAGTTGACCAGAAAATCATATCAAGAAAATAGAGTACAAGAAGACGGGTTTTAGTGGGACATGATATACCTACACGAAGGTGAGCTCGTCTAGGTCTTGCATATAAGATTTGTTGGAGGGTAACAGCTAGTATTACATTCCGAATATCAAAGTTACGATAAGGAATGTCAAGGATCTCAATTAGAAAGTGGGAGTTCAAGAGGTGGTAATTAATGCACAAAAAATAATGAAGATCGAGTTAGTCATCTGCTTCTGATACTCTTAAGTTCATCTGGTCATAACTTGCCAATCATATCTTTACCTCACCAGTCTCCATATAAAAATTTAACCTTTACTTAAACCCTTACCATGACTACCGTAGGCAATTCTCAATTTCCAAACATCACTCTTGAAGCACAACCCTCACATTTAGGAATCAACATTAACCATTTATTTAAATTTCTAAGTTCTTTCACCTTGTCTTAAATTTGACCCAAAACCTCTAAATCTCGTTTACGAATTCCTTGAACTTGTTCAAATTGTTCTCCTCGTATTATTTAATTTAAATCTCTAGGCCTTACAAAACTTATCTTTCATCATAAAATCAACTTCCGTATTTTCTTCGACATACACCCTTGAATATTATTCTCCTAAAAATATTTCACAACAATCTCTAAACTTCCATAACTTTGTGCTCTCTCTATTCCTAGTCATTTCCTCGCAACATCTTGTTTAATATCCTTATTAAACACAATTAACTTCTCTTTTCCATTACTAACCTTCTACATAGCCTCAGAGTAAAAGTTTTTCCCAGAATCAATAACCAAGATTTTCTAAGTTCTCAAAACTAGGTTGACCTCTGATATCCTCATTAGTTTTGAATACACCTATAAACTATCTCATAACCCCAAAATTTCTCTAAATATAATTGTTTCCAGATTGGCAGTATACATCTCCTTATTCTATTCGAGACCTTTACCATATTTCTATCTCAAGTTTCCATATGGAACACTCCACATTTGATTTCCTTTAGATCATCATAAAATAACCAGTTATGTCTTCTCTGAGCTACATAATTTACGTTACTTCCATAGCCTTCTCCATGCAAAAGATACGAAGATTCAAGGGTTTCGAAGTACATCTGGTAGGGACGACAAGATATGGATAATTAATGTAATGAGACAGAGTTTAAGATAAGAGGTAAATAAGAATGCAAGGAAATAATGGCGAAAAAGAATAATGAAGATATGTTCCTTCTCATCGGTTCAAACGAGAGGAACCCATCAAGCTTAAATTCAATAGCAAGGAATGAGGGTGAATCCAAACAAGAGAAAAAGGAATTCCAATTGAAGTTCAAAATGAGTTTCTCAGGGGTCGTCCCAGAAATCTCTCAAAGAATCCTAAGTGTGATTGAGTACCTTGGATTTGAAAATATTAATCTAAATACAAAATTAAATCAACAACTACAAAATTTTATCAAAATCATTAACTAATACCAGGATTCAAAGTTCTATAATGAATCCACAAAATCAAATTCAAATCAAGGAAAAAGGTGAATCAAAACAAGGAAAAGGAGTTTAAATCGGAATTCAAAATGAAATTCTCAAGGGTCATCCCAGGAATCTCTCAAGGAATCCTAACAGTGATTGAGTATCTTCTCATCCTAACACCTTAATTTATATATCCTATAGCAGGCTCGTAGTAGTACAACTAAGTCGTTGCGCTACTACGAAATCGTACTAATACGAATCTCGACCTGCATGGGCCACCACTAAAAACGTGTCACGACCCGCACCCTAGAGTTAGGGCACGAGAACATAACAACGCCCAGCCTATGCCGCAGTGTCGGCGGTAGAACGTTGTCCTAGGTCTCAATGCATCTAACAGTATAAGACTAAACAGTTTATACTCCCCGAATGGGGGTGACATAGCAGAATGTAAACTCAATCACATCTAAGGTAGAGCATAAAGGAAGATAGATAAAACATGAAATCAAAAAGAGATACAACAGATAGAAGTCTAAGTGTCTAAGATACAAACTCAGAATACATCTCAAAACCCAAATACAGTAATCCATAAATACAACTCAAGATGACTGAAAATAAACTATAAGCAAAAACCCTAGCTATCTATGCAACCTCTACTGTCTCCTCTAGGCTAGCAGGCAACCTCCAGGCTATCTGTAAAATTTATCAACAGGTCCAGTCAGGACAGGAGCGAGCACATATCTCTCAAACAGTTCATAGCAGGTTAGGAGTATAAATCATGCAAAAGAGTAAAATACAGGAAGTGCTGAATGGAAGTACGAGTAAACAGGAGATATTTTGTAAATGAAAGTAAATACATGATAGTAGAGACTGTAAGTGGCTACGTAATTTAGAGCACAATATGGTTATATAAACGGCTTAGGGGCACATGAATACAAATAAGGAGGCACATGAATACAACTACTGGGATAGTGTTCACATAACCAATTCTACTCACCCCGCCCCAATCAATACATAAGGATCCATTCAAGTTACGTTATAAGCACATGAATACAGCTAAGATACGTGAACTCATGTAATTAGTAGTACATGAGGCATATGATAAAGCACATGAAAGCATATGAAGCACATGAAAGCACATGAGAACATGTAAAAATATGAACTAGTACGAGTACAAGGAGTACCTGATGCACATGATAAAGTACATGAACATGAAATACCCGATGCACCCGTAGAGGGATAACATCTCAGGAAAGGATCCATATAGTACTAATCCGTGAAGATACGTGTCAGCATCAAGTAAAATAATCTAGAGCAAGAGTATAGTCCAGACAAGTATGAAAAGATCAGAGAATGTACTCGTCTGATATCTGAATGTCCAAGGTAAAGATACTGTCCGATGAGAGGTGTCTGGCTCCTAATTAGAACAGCACAAGTCACAACATGTCCAGAAGGATAATATAAAGCACTACAATACATTCTACATGAATCTAGGTCAAACTAGGCCAAAGTCAACCCTTGGTCAACTCTGGTCAACTGCACTAGTCAAACTAGGTCATGTCCTAACCCAGCAAGTCTTACTAGGCCTAACCAAGACTATCCTAGCAAGCACACATCAATACAAGGCTATACAAGCCAACATACACCCAACTCTATATAGCATGCAATTATTTAATACTCAAATAGGCAAGAATTCACATTGGATATACACTAGGTAATCTATTACTTTAAGCTATATATGTCTACACATATATACACATGCATATATTGGTATTCAACATTAGGACTATAATCATGGCATTTCAAATGGTTATATAAACTTATATATTACAACACAATATGCTAACATATATATAATATACATACATAGCTAAGTTAACTATATTCATAAATACTTACTTAAGAGGCTATGTGTGTGTATGTGAACATGGCAAAGGGGCAAGTGAGGATTAAATGGGCATACATAGTGTATACATATCAAAGAGTGTCAAAGTGTAAGTGAACAATGTGTCAAGTGTGATAGTGTCAACATAGTGTAAGGAGGTACATTAGGTAATATAGGATTTGTGTTAACATATAACATTACATCTCATTAACTTGTATATTGCATACATTACATCTATTATTACATTACATTCATGCTTGCATTCATTCATCATTCATTTATTCTCTTGTACCACTATATGCACCATACATTACATACTATGGAACCTACATATTCATTACAAGCCATACTTATACATGCTTACATTAGATAGGATAATTACACCTCATACATCATTTATTTAAACATTTACTCATGCTTGCATTCTCTATTTAATTACATAATGTATATACATTAACATGGGTTAAAATCAAATAGAATATTATATTACACACAACGGTGTATAAAATGCATATGCCGAATAGTAACTCCTACTAATAATCAATATTGTACCATCTCAGTATGAATTAAAATCTAGGATTAAAGTATGTTATAGATCTATGTGTTAGCTTTCCGAAACTTCAAACGGATCACGTTTTCGTTTCCGAAAACTTCCGGAATCGCGAAAACACCGAGAACGCGTTTGTCTTTCGTACAGCTGACACTCAAATAATTCTCCAAAAAGTTACAAAAAGAATTAGGCCTATTAATACATGTTTTTGGAAATCTAACTTCAATACGCTTCTTTTAAAAAAAAGGGGGAGATTAAACCGAGATTTGAGCTAGAAGTTATGATATTTCTAAGTTAGGACTGAAATTAAAAACGTGGATAAAAATCATGACGGATTTGGGTAGTTTGAGACAAAAGAACACAAGTATATAACATAATATATCAAGAACTCACTCTCTACACTAATATATATATATGAGACACTATAGAACACATCTCCAATACAAAAATATGAGATTAAACATGTAATAATTCATTCATACATAACAACAACACATAGTGTGTCCAAATTTGGGATTTTTCCACATGGACACAACCACAACACAAAGGACACTTCTATGACCTCCAAATGGACACGAAATGGACACAAATAGAGATACAACCATGGGGGTCATTTCTATGGGTTCAAATTAGACCTATATGCATGAGAAAATGAAAAGGAGAAGGGATTTATACCTCTCGGTAGATCGAATCGAAGAAAAGCCTTCCCGGAGCGACCCCGACACGTAGAGATTCCAAAAGGACACGAACGAGCTCCGAATCCTCCCAAACTTGGGTAGCTTCCTCCTTGGCTAGAATGAAGAAGGAAAGAAGAAGATTTGGTGGCAAAATGGAAGAATTTGGTAGAGAAATTGCTAGGGATTGCTCTCTAGGAATTTGGGGAAGAACAAGAGAGAGAGTGTGGATGAGAATAATAAAATGAACTTGAGCCTATCCTCTCCCAAAGTGGCTGGCCATATGGGGCTATTTGTCCTATTATGGTAAGATCTAAAATGCCCCCACTGACCTATTCTATGAGTATTAGGAAAGGGCTAATTGGTTGGGGCTAAATTAGTCATTCTAAAGTCTCTAATCACACTAACCTTATCCATAATAATTAGTCTAACCTCTAACTAAAATATTTCTATCATGTGGACTAAAATTAATATCATGTGGGCCATACCTAACTAGTGTGTGGGTCCCACTAGAGTCAAACTATCCCCGGGTCCCCGTTTCAAGTCGGATTGAGTTGAACTTCGAACCCGACTCAAATAACCCCAAAACAATATCATAAATAATAAAATAATATCAAAATAATTCAAAAAGGTCAAATGCAAAAATATCCTTAGGCCAAAAATGATATTAAAATATCATAATCACATGGTTAGGCTCTAGGTCAAACAGTCTCTAGGGTTTCACTAGCAAAACGTCAAAACCACAAGTCATTGATTTAAATAATTTTAAAATGATTTAAAATCACCAAAAATCATATCATGAATTAAATATCATTATTAAAATAATTATAAACACAAAATTTCAAAATTACCCTCATTTGGGAAACTGGGTGCTACACTATTAAGGGAGTATTCAGATGGCTCCATTTAAAGCATTGTATGGTAGGAAGTGTCGGTCTTCCGTTTGTTGGGGTGATGTAGGAAAGCATCCACTACAAGAAAAATGACGTTTCTTGACGTTTTATTTTTTGACGGTTGTGAAAAACCATCAAGAAAAGGGGTTATCTTGACGGTTTTAGGTATACGTCATGAAAACACGTTTTTAATGTTAATTTAGCACATTTTTACCATAATAGTTGACGGTTTTAGAAGATCTGTCAAGAAATACCATTTTTTTATATTGACGGATTGGTGATAACCGTCGACTATTGTATGTGAAAAAAAATTGACGCAACTTTTTGACTGCCATTATAGTAATTCTTTTAAAAATTTTTAATTTTATTGACGATTGGTTGTTCTTTTAATTGAGGAACTAGAAACCAAATGATCAACATCTCTCTCTCGAGAGAGAGAGAAAAACCCTCTCCTCTTCGACTCCTACTCCTCCGCCTTCTTCCATGGCTCTCGCCCACTCTGTCTCGCTCCCGAATCCTCCCCAACCCTAACTTTCATGCCATCTATGACCTCTCCAACTTCAAGGAATACATAATCGCACAGGAGATGTGGACGACGAGGAGGAGGAGTTTGGCGGTAGAGGAGAGAGGAGCGGGGGGGACTGCCGCAAGGAAAGGCGTCCGAGTTCTTCGACCTCGAGGCCCAGGTCGACAGCAACGAGGAGAAAAATGAGGATGATAGAGAATATGGTAAGTGGTGACTAAAATAAGGGTTTTGTGATTTCCTTCCTTCAATTTGAATTTTTTTTAGTTCAAGACGTAAAATTAGGGTTTGGTGATTTCCCCCTTCAATTTGAATTTTTTTTAGTTTAAGATGCAGAAATTAGGGTTCTTGCTTCTTTCCTTCAATGGCTATGGTAATGTTTATCCATGAATTGATTAGTTTCTGAAACAGGCTAGGAGATTGAAGAGGTTATAATATTTTTCAGAATCTGAAAGTGCACAATGTAAGTTTCTTGTATGCCTTGAAGAGGCAAACTCTCTGTGATGTATAGTTGCAGGTACGTAACTCTGATTTTGTGGATGATTTCTACACAATTTGTATTACGAAGAATCATAATTTGGGTTTTCAAACAAAGATGTATGCTATTCTAAGTCTCTTTGTTTGCTTTAGTTTAAGTTTACGAAAATCATGCAAGCATGGTGGTTAAGAGTCTTTCGAGAAACTGTTGATCATGTTTTACCTAGAGCTATCATGTATATTTCAGAAGATTTGATGTTGTAGTCATAAACTAAAAATTATTTTGTCGATGCACAATTTTGAAGTTTAATCACTTAACAATTTTGAAGTTTAACCAAAAATGCATAGATAAGCTTGATTCTTTGATAATTAGTACCACTTTGTATATCAGTAGGTACCAAAATTATATTCCTACATGCATCTGCCATTCTTCTAGAAATTAGAAGTTGAAAAGAGATATAAAACTAAATTTGTGTCATGCAGCCCATGCTTAGTACTGCCAGTATTGTTTTCTATAGCTATTCAAACAAATACACAATTTAATTTATAAAGAACCAACCGGAGGGAACATCCTCAAGCTTCAGAGATGTTGCCTCTCTTACCTTATCTATGGAAATTCTTTGGTGCTTGGCTAATTTCTCTAAAGATAGTAAATATTGAGGTCATGTGGTGAAAGTGGGCTTAGTAGTACTCTGCTACGTAACTCGTCTCTTACAATACAAAGCAAATTCAATATCCACTAACACAAATTACAATTTATATACATGGTTCTCATTTGTTGTCACCTACTTTGTTTAAGCAAACTGTAGAGAATGTTGATTCTGCTGGCGTAAAGTCTCTAAGGATGTTGGCACTATTGGGAGCAGGTATCTCTGGTATTTTGAGCTTTGTTACTATAGCGTCTGTGATAAAGCTGAGCACGTCCCAGTTATCCTTGGCCTCACAAAGGAATTCTAAATTCATGTATTATGCCTCGTGAGTGTGCTACTATATTGTATCTGATATTGTTTGGACACTTCTATGCAATTAGTTAACATAGTTTATATGTGAGAGTGAGTGTGGCATCTATAGGTTTCTTGGAGTATAAAGTTTGAGCAGTTAAGACAATTGGAAGGGAAAGCGAATCCCTAGAGGGGAAAAATGAATCCTTGGGTGGGTAGGGGGAGCCATTCCCCCCTTTATTTTTCTTCCTCTTGGTAATCAATTTCCTTTCCTACTCATTTCCTTTGGCATCCAAACATAGGAAAGGACTGACTTTCCTTTCCCAAGGCCCTGATTCCGCGAACCAAATATATATTTTGGACTGTCTTGTCACGTCTGATAAGTTGGGACGTACAACGACATGGCATTGATCTTCAGAGTTCCCGTACTTCCTACTATGGTGGGCTTGGTATGCTTCTTATATGGTTTTTTCTCTTAAATGATATTCTTTAGGAGAGATGGTGATTGAATTGTACAATTGTATTCATGAATGTTACGTTGATATTTGGTTTTACAACGACATGGCACTTATCATTTTTTTATATATATTTTTTGGACATGATGATCTTGCTGTGATTTCTTTTGCACTATTTACAATTGCGTACATAATTATAAATAAACGCGCAAGAAGTGGGTCACAAGAAATGGTAGATTCAGTTATCTGCTGTCACTTTATAGCACGTACCAATTAAGTATTGATTGTTCATTACCAGCATTTGCAGTTTTACAGTATTGGATACAGAATTTGGAGAACTAATATATTGATATGCATTGGTCTTATACTCATTTTATTAAGCTTTTATTTATTCTTTTCAGGGCAAGTGCAAAACCTCCTCTTTGTAAAGCTAGGTTTGCAACAGTTTCCAAAGTCCTTTTTCTGGTTCCTGGTTTGGTTACATCATATACTATTGATTCAATCATGCAAGCATTCATTCTGTGAAGCTTAAAGTAAATTTTATTTGATGTAGTTTAGTTACTGAATTCATCATCATGAGTATAATTATCAAGCGTATACTGTAGCAGTTCCTCGGTAAAACTGGGCCTAACTGAAATCCTTATTTCCTCTTTAATTTATTCGTAGTGGTCTTAGGCCATTATTTATGACTTTAACATCATGATATTTGACATGTGAAATCACTACAAGGAAAATGATGATTCTTGACGGTTATAAGTTGACGGTCGTCGGAAACCGTCAACAATAGGGTTTATCTTGACGGTTTTAGGCTTACGTCAAGAGATGGCATTTTTTTTGTTACTTTAGCTCATTTATAGCATGTATGTTGACGGTTTCGAGGGATCCGTCAAGAAAGAGCATATTTTATATTGTCGTTTTGATAATAATCGTTAACTATTGTGTATGCGGGAAAGTTGTCACGGTTTTTTCATTTGCCATTATGGTAATTATTTCAAAGTCTTTAAAATTAATGACGGTCTTCCACAAAAATTTTTAAGGCTCATAAGAACCAAACTCTTGACTTCTCCCCCCGCTCTCTGCGAAACTCTCGACTTCTCTCTCCCCCCGCTCTCTCAGAAAACCCTCGTCTCCTCCTTCACTCCGAAACCCTCGTCTCTCCTCCTCTCAGAAACCCTCGTCTCTCCCCTTCTCAGAAACCCCTCCTCTCTATCCCCCCTCAGAAACCCCTCTCTACCCGTCTCAGAAATCGTTCTGGAGAAAACCTAACCGGTCTGGAGAAAACCCCTCCACTTTGATACTGTTCTGGAGAAAACCCTAGGCTTCAACAACTTCGTGCTGGAGAAAACCCTAGGCTTCAACAACCGTTCTTCACAATGCGGCAACTTCGATCTTCACCGTGCGGTATAATGCCTTTAATTTTCTCTCTATGAAATTCAATTTTATGCCTAGGTTTTTTATGCCAACTTCGTTCGTTCTTCACGTTAGGGTTTTTTGGTGGCAACTTCGTTCGTAAACTTAGGGTTTGATTATAGAGAAGTGGGTTTTTGGATATTATGTTCTATGATGGTCCAAAATGAGTCCCTTCGTTCGTAAACTTAGGGTTTCATCATGAATTGATATGTGCACATGTACGCATTAACATAAGTTCATTTTTATTCATCCACCAAAACTTGTATAATTCAATAACTGTTATTTGTAAACTACTAGTGGTCAAAAATTATGTGGATGTTCACTATTTTATCCAAGAAGAGAACTATAGTGATTTTTAATTTCACACTTGACAATCCTAATAGTTGGTGTTGGTTTTATGGATGTTCTCTGTTTGTGTAAGGATGTTCACTGTTTGTGTACGGATGTTCACTGTTTGTGTAAGGATTTTGAATAATGATTTTGTGATTGATTTTGTGTAAGGATTTAATAGTTGGTGTTGGTTTTATGGATTGATTTTGTGTAAGAATTTGTTTTATGGATTGATTTTGTGTAAGGATTTGTTTTATGGATTGATTTTGTGTAAGGATTGATTTTGTGATTGATTTTGTGTAAGGATTTAATAGTTGGTGTTGGTTTTATGGATTAATTTTTAATTTCAAAACATCATGAATTTATTTTGTGTAAGGATTTAATAGTTGGTGTTGGTTTTATGGATGTTCACTGTTTGTGTAAGGATTTTATGAAATTGCCATCTTCCGAATAGTTGGTGTTGGTTTTATGAATGTGTAAAGGTTTTGGGTACGTATCAGTAGGTGTATCAGTATAAACTGATTTCACACTTGACAATCCTAATAGTTGGTATTGGTTTTATGGATGTTCACTGTTTGTGTAAGGATGTTCACTGTTTGTGTCAGGATGTTCACTGTTTGTGTAAGAATTTTGAATAATTATTTTGTGATTGATTTTGTGTAAGGATTTAATAGTTGGTGTTGGTTTTATGGATTGATTTTGTGTAAGGATTGGTGTTGGTTTTATGGATTGATTTTGTGTAAGGATTGGTTTTATGGATTAATTTTGTGTAATGATTGATTTTGTGTAAGGATTTAATAGTTGGTGTTGGTTTTATGGATTGATTTTTAATTTCAAAACATCATGAATTGATTTTGTGTAAGGATTTAATAGTTGGTGTTGGTTTTATGGATGTTCACTGTTTGTGTAAGAATTTTGTGAAATTACCATCTTCCTAATAGTTGGTGTTGATTTTATGAATGTGTAAGGGTTTTGGGTACGTATCAGTTGGTGTATCAGTATACACTGATTTCACACTTGACAATCCTAATAGTTGGTGTTGGTTTTATGGATGTTCACTGTTTGTGTAAGGATGTTCATTATTTGTGTAAATATTTTGAATAATGATTTTGTGATTGATTTTGTGTAAGGATTTAATAGTTGGTGTTGGTTTTATGGATTGATTTTGTGTAAGGATTTAATAGTTGGTGTTGGTTTTATGGATTGATTTTGTGTAAGAATTGGTTTTATGGATTGATTTTGTGTAAGGATTGATTTTGTGATTGATTTTGTGTGAGGATTTAATAGTTGGTGTTGGTTTTATGGATTGATTTTTAATATCAAAACATCATGAATTGATTCTGTGTAAGGATTTAACAGTTGGTGTTGGTTTTATGGATGTTCACTATTTGTGTAAAATTTTTGTGAAATTGCCATCTTTCTAATAGTTGGTGTTGGTTTTATGAATGTGTAAGGGTTTTGGGTACGTATCAGTAGGTGTATCAGTATATACTGATTTTGGATGTATTTCAATTTTTAGATGTATCTCAATTTTTAGTGTATCGTTGGTCCTTAATTTCTAGATGAATCTCAATTTTTTATTTGAAATGCATAAACTCTTAGTTTCTTCCTGCTTCAATGTTGCACAAATAGGTGAAGGGTCCTTAATTCCTTCATTTCTAGGCGTATGTACATGAGAATTGTTCGTTTCTTTATTTGTAGAATGAATGGTTCTTCAATGTGAATGGTTTAAATACTTGCAAGCATTGTCTTCTACTAGTTTTAGATACCCTTTGAATTTGCATTGCATATTCTTAGATGGGTTTTTCTGAGTCCTGCATTGTATAGGTTGCATTCCCCTTCTTAAAAAAATATTGTTGTAGCTTTAAAAATAGCTCTGCCACATTTTGGTTATAGGAAAGGATGAAGGTAAGACCTTAAGGAGTGGACTAAGGTCGTCTAAAGTTGAAGCTCAGGTATACAGACTATTACAATATTATATTGCATTTGTATCTTGCTAAGTAGAGTTACATATCTAAATCATGGCTAATATGCTATATTAACCTGTGTAGGCACTTCTATTCTAATCCAACCCAAAATTATCGTGGATGTCAAAGGATAGAATGTGTAGGGAATATGAGGAAGGAGTAGAAGAGTTTATTGAGTTTGCAAAACTCCATTCAAGTAATCCTAATTCTATTAGATGTCAATGCGAAAAATATAGAAACCTGACATTTCAAACGTTAGGGGTCGTAGAAAAACATTTGTTTAGGAGGGGTATAGATCGAAGTTATATAGTATGGATTTTGTATGGTGAGAAACACGAGAAGATAGGATCGTCAAGCTTTGCAACATATACTGAAGAAACACACGGCTATGAAGACGACTCCTTTGAAGACGCTGTAGATGCTGTAGAAATGGTTAATGCTGCATATGAACATATTTCTGGTGACCGTAAGTCATTTATTTCTCTACTCGAAGATGCTGAAAAGTCTCTATATCCTGGTTGTTCAAAGTATACAAAACTATCAGGATTGATGAGATTGTATAACATTAAAGGAAGATTTGGGTGGTCTGACAGTAGCCTTTTAGAGTTGTTGAAAACTCTTCATGATATGTTCCCAACACAAAATGAAATACCTTCATCAATGTACGAGGCTAAGAAGATGATGAAAGCTCTGGGTTTGGAATATGAGAAGATACATGCATGTCCCAATGATTGCATACTTTATAGAAAGGAATATAGTGATTTATCGGATTGTCCCACTTGTGGAACATCAAGATGGAAGAAGGCAACTAATGATCCTCACCAAGTTTTTAGTGAGAAAGTTCCTGCCAAACTATTATGGTATTTTCCTCCCATTCTCCAGTTTAAACGAATATTTCAATCCTCAAAGACAGCAAAGGACTTAACTTGGCATGCTTATGAAAGAGTAGTTGATGGCAAACTTCGCCATCCTGCAGACTCCGTATCATGGAAGCTAGTTGACCACAAGTGGCCAGATTTTGCGAAAGATCCTAGAAACCTCCGATTAGCTCTTTCAGCTGATGGCATAAATCCACATAGGTCCCTTAATAGTAGGTACAGTTGTTGGCCAATTATATTAGTTACCTATAATCTACCGCCGTGGTTGTGCATGAAAAGAAAATTCATGATGTTGTCGCTATTGATTTCAGGTCCAAACTAGCCGGGCAATGATATTGATGTTTATTTATCACCATTAGTTGAGGACTTGAAATTTTATGGGAAGAGGGAGTTGATGCTTATGATGCAAAAAAAAGAGAGTTCTTTACTTTAAAGGCCCTATTGTTGTGGACTATCAACAATTTTTCTGCATATGGAAATCTGTCTGGTTGCACTACTAAGGGGTATTATGCTTGCCCCATATGCGGGGAAGATACTTATGCGCCTAGGCTGAAACATAGTGGTAAAAATGTGTATACTGGTACAAGAAGGTTTCTTCCACGACATCATCCGTATCGTACTCAAAAGAAACTTTTCAATGGTAAGCAGGAATTTCGTGATCCTCCAACACCATTGAGCGGAAAGGATATATTAGACAAGGTTGGTGAAATTTTGAACTCATGGGAAAAGTAACATGCAAAGTGCAAAGCATTACAGTTAGGTGAAAGAAGATGGATAAAGAAGAAATCAATCTTCTTTACACTTGACTATTGGGAACTTGCATATCCAGCACACACTCGATGTTATGCACATCGAAAAAAATGTTTGTGAGAGCATATATGGTACATTGCTTAACATTCCTGGAAAGACAAAGGATGGAGTCAATGCCCGTCTTGATCTTGTGGACGAGGGTCTAAGGACTGAATTAAAACCTGATTTTGAAAAGAAACGAACATATTTGTCGCGTGCTTGTTATACATTGACGAAGGATATTTAGAAGATATTTTATCAAACATTGGTAGACGTAAAGGTTCCTGAAGGTTACTCTTCTAATATCAGAAATCTTGTCTCAATGCAAGATTTGAAACTTTATAGTCTGAAATCCCATGATTGTCATGCACTAATGCAACAACTACTACCCGTGGCAATCCGTTCAATTTTGCCTAAGCCGGTTAGAGTTGCTATTACTCGATTTTGCTTCTTCTTCAATGCAATTTGCAAGAAAGTGGTGGATGTGAATAAGCTAAACAATATTCAAAATAATTTTGTGGTCACATTATGCATGTTGGAAAAGTATTTTCTACCGTCTTTCTTTGACATTATGGTCCATTTAACTCTTCATCTTGTTGCCCAAGTCAGGATATGTGGACCTATTTTTCTGACATGGATGTATCCATTTGAAAGGTGCATGAAACCCTTGAAGGGTTATGTGCGCAATCATAACCGTTCCGAAGGATGTATTGCAGAATGTTACATTGCAGAAGATGCAATAGAATTTTGTAGCGAGTATCTATCATATGTTGAAGCAGTAGGAAATCCACTTGCAAGGAAGGACAACGTTAAAGATGGCCAACCTTTGCCTGGAGGTCGCATTGTTGCAGTTGATCGTGAAGAATGGCAACAAGCCCATTTATATGTTTTGGAGAATACAGATAAAATTCAACCTTATATTGAGTAAGCATCTTTATCATAAACTTTCTATTTATTCATTGTATGAAAATTGTTAGAAAATTGTATGATTAAGTTTGTTATGATGTCTTGACAGTGAGCATATGGAGTGGTTACAATCACAACATCCCCTTAAATCTAAAAATAAAAAGTGGTTGCAGGACAAACACAATCAAACATTTCTCCAATGGTTACAGGAGAAGGTAGAAGTTGTAGCAATATTATTGTAGTTATATTCCAACTTATTTAGATGTTAAGTTTGCTTTTAATAAATATAAAATTTTGCAGGTTGGCGGTCAATTTAATGAAAGGGAAGACATTTCATAAACTGTAAAATGGATAGCACAAGGGCCTAGCCACCATGTGCTTAAGTGTTCTGGCTACGTTATTAATGGTTGTCGCTATCACACGAAGGGTCGTGACAACGCTCGAGTTACCCAAAATAGTGGAGTTAGTCTTGTATCTACGACAATACAGATTGCAAGTTCGAAAGATAAGAATCCTATAATAGGGGACATGTGTTTCTACGGAGTTATCAAAGAAATATGGGAGCTTGATTATCACACTTTCAAAATTCCAGTATTTAAGTGCGACTGGTCGATAGTAAGGGTGTTAAGGTTGATGAACTTGGTTTCACATTGGTGGACCTTAATCGAGTTGGGTACAAATCAGATTCTTTTGTTTTAGCTTCACAGGCCAAGCAAGTATTTTATGTAAAAGACCAACTTGATCCTCAATGGTCTGTTGTTTTGTCCATGGGTCAAAAAGATTGTATGCACAAAGAAGATGATGAAGACCTGGACAATACAATGGAACATCATCCCTTTGCTAATGCATCGATGAATACTGATATATTATTTGATGCTGGGGATGATGATAATATGTGTTATAAAAGAGTAGGTTGTGAAGGGGATTGGGTTGATAAGTAAATGTTGGACACAAGTTTCTTATCATATGTGACATTAATGAATTTTGTTTTTTGAACTCATACGATTACTTCAGCCTATTTTTACTGATACTATCCACTTACTTTGTTAGACATATATTGTAAAATCTCCTCTATTTATTTCTTTGACATATATAATTTGATCCAACATGTTTGCATATTATTTCATAGCCTTTTTTGGCCACCTTGCAGACATCAAGCATGCCTAATATGACACCTTCCAAAAATAAAAAAAAGAGGTCATCAAAAGAGGTATGCATCATATTATATGATATATTATTTGGTAAGTGTTGTCTATTAAAAGAGGTATGCATCATTTTTTTCTGGTAAGTGTTGTTCATGAGACATATATATGGGATTCTGACACAATATATAGGAAATGGATGTTTGGTTTTTAACTAGGTTTGAAATAGGTTCAATTGTGAATTGAAATCTTTGGAGGGAGACACACACACAGACATCATATTATGTTTTTGTTTTTGTATGATCCAGTGGCGACGCCAATCAGAGAGCCACTTAGGCATTATCCTCCTAATCAAGTTAGCTTTTTGTCAAATGCTTGTCTTTGTCACAGGTTATAGAGATGAACCCTCCCCAAGTGGAGGAAGTACAAAAACAAAAAGCAACAAGAGGTCCTACAAAAAAGGAGAAAACTATCAAGCGAAGAAGTGACGAAATAAAAAAATTGTCACATTCAATGAGGCCGAACAGCCTATTGGGGCGGCTGGTGCAGAATGTGTTAGCTTGATTGGGGTCATTGCACGTTCTATGATACCCATTACTTATGACGATTGGCGAAAAGTCCCTCAAAATATTAAAGACAATGCATGGTCGTTAGTGGAGGTAACTTTTATTTATGTAGAAAAATTATTTTGAGTTCATTTATTACTACTTATGGTTCTAAACTGTAGTAATCTTCATATGCAGCAATCTTTTCTCCTTGATCCAAGAGGTAAAAAAAAAATTAATGCAAACAATGGGTGTTGCATCAAAATCATTCTGCCATACATTGACAGCTTATGTTCTTGCAAATATGGACAAACTTACAGCCTTCGAAATCTCCCTCTAAACTATGAATTTATCAATCAAAGTGAATGGTCCAAGTTTGTGGCAAGTCGTCTTTCTAACGTCTTTCAGGTATCGTAGTGTTAATTATGTTTTAACTTTGCAACTTCAGAAATTCTTAATTACTGTAAGCAAATTACATTATCATTTCAGTCCCGGCACAAAATGCAACAAAGCCGGGGAATGAAGCATGTATATAACCATAGGCTAAGCCGAAAAGGCTATGCTATGCTGGTTTAAGAGAAGAAATTGTAAGTGATCTCATTTTGAATTTGAAGTCAGTATTTGAGTTTTATATATCTTATTTTGAATTTTAAGTCAGTATTGTGAGTTTTATATAATGACTTTTTCTAAAAAATAGAAGAAAGATGGTACATATTCTGAGGACCAAGTAGACCGCTGTCTATTTTGGAAGCTAGCTCGGAAGAAGCAAAAGCGGGATGTAGGCACAAGTTCAACAAGAAGAATAGTAGGGGTTGATAATAAAGATGCTAATGAAGGTGATGATCCATCGATAGTTTATGATCCAGTCACACAAGAAATGGTGGATAAAATTGTAAGCAAGTCTTAACTGTATTTCATTTTCATTCTTCTTGCACAACTTCATATTAAGATGCTAACATAAATTCATTCTTTTTATAGGATGAAGTGAAAAAGAAAATAAGTTCTGGTCAATTGTTGATTCCTCAAAACATAGATGCTTTTGGATATGCAATGGAGAGGCCTGAGCACGGTGGTCGTATTACGGTAATGGGGAAATATGTCACCCCAAGATCTTTTTTCAACACTCCTAAAACTCCGACTGCCTGGGAGGAGGAGAAAAAGAAGTTGCTTGATGAGATTGAGAGAAAAAATAAGATGATAAACATCTTACTTTCACAAGGTCTCTGTGCTACGCTATTATCCGATATCGGTTCCAACTTTCCAATTCCTCCAGTCCCTACCGTTAATGCACCGAGTTATGCCTCCGACGGTTCGTAGAGGACAAGGATGATGAATCAGGTTTATTTCATCCCCTCTTTCAATTTTAGTGTAAAGTAGACACACACTATCTACTTCACCAAGGTTCAAAGTATCGGTATCGAAATCAGTATCGGACCATTCCTATGAGTATCAGGATCGGCGGTATCGGACAGTATCGGGTATCGGTCGGTATTGTATCGGGACATACCAAACCGTATCGATATCGACAGTATCGGATCGGTATCGGCCGATACCGCGAAGCACATCACTTCAACTTTTCTTTCTATTTGTTTATTTCTAGAAAGTTTGACTTCTCTGTCTACTTGAACTTTTCTGAACACTATCTACTTGCATTTTTTTTACTTGAATCTTTTTGGAAAGTTGGACTTTTCTGTACCTACTTGAATCAGTATCTACTTTCCTGATACCAGTATCTACTTTTCTGAAAAGGTTGTAAGTAAAAAATCTTCTCTCCAAACTGATCAAGATATGGATATAGATGCAACAAAACCTAGCCCGAAGAGTAAAACAAAGGTACTACATGCCAGTTTCTTTATTCTTGAAATCCTAGTAAAATTGAAGTAATAAAGGGACATACAATTTTCTATATGCTTTCTTTTAAAAAGGTAGAAGCTTGCCAATTGGCTGTGGGTTCCATCGACAATATTGTTTCCAAAGGAACCATTATGGAATACAAGCCCCTAATGTTATTGTGTCCATCGAATTGGTATTGGACGAGGATGCGTTGCTTCCTATTCAACCTGAAGATATCCCTATAACTAAGATTAAGGATGCTATTGGATATCACATACTTTGGCCAACCGATTTAGTTCTTCATGGTACTCTAATTAGAGAGGTAGTCAATGTTTATTTAGAAGTCTCTTGTATAAATATCATATTATTTAAGTCTTCAACATTTTTACTTTGAAAATGTGTTGTATTTTAGGCATCCAAGATGGACAAGGAAGCTCCCAGTGAGCAAAGGAACACGCCAACTAAAGTTATAACTCCAACAAGGGCTTCCACTAGAATTCTAAGGTCATTCAAAAATTCTCCCGGAATGGACTGCTTTGCTAAACTGGTACAACGCTTGATCGTTGAAAAAACTGTAATTTCGGTACCACTTCCTGGCGAATTATTTAATACCGCAACCGTTGCAATTCTGTTCGAAGAGGATTTCAAAAATTTCATTAAAATGTGTGCCCTATCATCTAATTGCGTCCAAATATACATAAGGTAATTGAATACTTTGCTTTTCAAATTTTTGTTATTACATTAATAAGTTGATCTAAATAATCTGCAAACTACATATATAGGTTGTTGTACATTCGTTTGAAGGAGGTAAACCTTGTCGATGATGTTTGCTTCATTAATCCGAGAATAGTCTCCGCGTCTGGTTTGAAAGACGTTCTTGGAACGCGGGATGCAAGGGCACGACATATTTGTAACAGTTTGATATCTCGAAAAGGAAGTCGACTTGTTTTCTTGCCATACAACCCTAGGTAATACATTTTCTTACTTATTTTTCTTCTACAATTTCTCACTAACTCGATAACTTGTATATATCTGGGGGTATATGGTGTTACGGTTTTCATTGGGTTTTGGTTGTCATTGACCTGTCACTAATAAAACATATTATTTGGACTCTTTGAGGAGTTACGTTCAAGACGATCTTCAGTACATTGTAACAAGGTATGCATCAATATTTGTACCATATTTTAGAAATTTCACAACTACAGTTAATGTACTAATTAGATGATTCAGTAATGACTATTAATATTATCTACTTTAATTTGCTTATAGTGGACTTCGGATGTTTCATGCTAAAATGGAAAAGCAAGTCAAAAAGTTTAAATTGAACTAGATAACAATTAAGGTGCAATATATTTCTCTCATGTAAATGTAAATGAAAAATAAATACAAGTTTGTAAGGACTTTGCTTAATTTTCTATGATTAGGCGCCACAATAAGCCGGCTTTGTGGAATGTGGGTACTATGTGATAAGATTTATGAAGAGATCGCATCTGATCGAACATTACTTAATCCAAAGGTGATGTTTTTCTAAATCGACATGTATATATATATATATATATATCATGACAGTAACAGTTTCAATTTTTCTTCCTATTTACAAACAGTACAATCAAAAGAAAGACTACAATTTTGAAGAAATTAATGAAGTTCGTACAGAGTTGATGGAACATGTTTCACAGTTCCTTAACTAACAAATCATCGCAGGTAATTTTAGACTATCTACAATGAATCTATAGTTTAACAATTTCGAAGAAATATTTCCATTATGGAGTTTTATGATGGCACTCTATTTCCATTTGTTTGCCTACTAGCTATTTTGTTTAATGAGTCTATAGTTTAATGAGTTTAAGCTGTATTTCTAAATTGCAATGATCTGGAAACTATATTTCAAGATATTGGAATCAGACTCGGTATCGGACTATTCTTATGAGTATTGGTATCGGCGATATCGGTAGTACTAATATTATAACCTTTTTAAACCATGATACTAACCTCATTAGATCGGGACATGCCAAACCGTATCGGTATTGGCCGTATCGGATCGGTATCGGCCGTATCGAATCAGTATCGGCCGATATTTTAAACCATGCATCAAAATTGTATAGCAAAAAAATTTATCCATAAAATTCTAAAATAAAGACTAAGGAGGTTATAATATTAGTACCACAAGAATTGACGATTAGAGAAACAATTAGCCATTTTTTAGTGGACAAAACAATGATAAATGAGGTTAAGCCATTTTTTAGTGGACAAAACAATGATAAATGAGGTTAGTACTAACCTCATTTATCATTGTTTTGTCCACTAAAAATGGCTAATTGTTTTTCTAATCGTCAATTATTGTAGTACTAATATTATAACCTCCTTAGTCTTTATTTTAGAATTTTATGGGTAAATTTTTTTGCTATACAATTTTGATGTTTTCTTTCTGTCATCTGATACACAATTAACTAGTATTGATGTCAAATGATCAATTTTGTAAACAAGCTTATATTCTTCTCTGGATGTTGGCAAGTTTCTGGAGAGTTATGTGGTGTACAACAAAAATATGGGATCTTGAGTCTGAAACTCTTCGAGTGATTGTTATAAAGGCAAACTTCTCCCTCTTGACTCTCAATGGTTTTATGGAATTGAGATATTGTGTGAAATTTGTGAATAATAATTTAAGGGTGGTTCATCTCAGATTGACATGATAAAGAAATCTGACAAATTTTCTTGCTTAATTATTCACAAGTTGTAACATTAGTGTATAATGTATGTAGATTCTCAAATAGGTACAATGTAGTCACACATATTGCACGAATACGGTTATGGGTACGGGTACAGACACGATAGGGACACCAGTTTCCTGTGCAACATGGGTGACATTGATCAGATGTTTCTGTGTTGTTTGGTCAAAGGAGAACCAATACTTGGTTGTTTCAGTATTTCATCTTTTTGTTGCAGCTTCAAATTATATATAGTTTCAATTATAGTGAGAAACTTTACATGATTGACAATTTAGCTAGCCTTCAGATTTTTTACATGATTTATACATGTTGTGAATAGTTTAATATGGCTAGCCTTGCTGTTCTTCTCGCGTGATTCAAATTGTCTCGAGTTGTATTGATAATCCCGTAATAGTAAGTTGATACTTTGTGTTCTTGTTCTCTCAGGAACTTGCTAAAAAATAAAGGGTGGATATGCATGCTGTGAATAGGAGCTGTGGATATGGAGGGATGTGCTCCGATATGGTTTGCTACTTTCTTGGTTTCATTTTGTAGTTTTGGTTGATTATGTTTCGTGGCTGTGACAAGTGATGGTTATTTGTGGTTTGGATGTAATTAAGTTGTATGGAAAAAACAGATTTGGGATGTGTGTTTTATGGTTGGATTATGTCGTGGTTGGACAAGTGAAGAATACATGTGGTGGGACAACTATTTCAGTTTTTCTTGTATGAAAAATACAGTTTGTTAATATGAAATTTGAGTTTTATAGTAATTTGATGTGTGCAGCTTCTAGATTGATATAATGTGTGGTTGATTAATATTATATAATTCTTGATGGAATTTTGGCATGCTTATCTTGATGGTACTCTGGATAGCTTCTCTTTAAGGTTGTCATACGTCAACTTTAATTCATATCATGCTGCACAATATAGCCGTGAATTAGTGCTTTTCATGACGGGTTTTGTCCGTCAAAACAAATGCTTTTATTGACGGCTAAAGACCGTCAACTAGGCCGGAGTCAAAAAAAGTTTTTGCTTATGTTGACGGTTCCTAAAAAGAGCTATCTTGACGGCTAAAAACAGTCAAGAAAACTACCTAAAATGACGGCAAAAAACCGTCAAGAAAAGCCCTGTCAGTGACCGTCAAGAAAAGGGGAGACTTTTCTTGACTCCGGCCTAGTTGACGGAGCTGCAACCGTCAAGATAACCATTTCTTGACGGGGATTCACCGTCAAGAAAATCCCTTATTCTTGTAGTGAATAATAATTTGGTGACTAAGAAAAATACACATATTTATAATATGTGGACACTGCAGTCCAGGATGCTCTACATATATATAGACACAATTTTGTTACATCTTCAATTTATGTACATAGATCCACTATGAAGCTTCTTTATAAAATTTGTAGTTCACCATTCTTTATCATTAGAGTCTCTTATTTTTTTTGATTCCTTTCTCCTGTCCATGAGTTTCCACTTCCTTAAGTTAGCATTTATATGTATATGCAAGTCTGGCTGCTTACATTTTTACTAAAAACATATCCCGCTCTTGGCGTGTATCTGAAGCTATTGAATATGGACTAGTTGGCTTCAATGAAGGCCTAATTTCTACCGAGGTTGAAAACTTAACAAGATGATCTTAGTTCTTGATTATTTAATTACATGAAATCTTACAGTCATAGGTGTGTTGACAGGTTCAAACCACAAAAAAGAAATTAATGAAGTAACAAGTTCATTCATGTTCCTCTTCTTCCCTGCTACTCCTCTATTTATAGAGTTTAAACCACTAAAAAGAATTAAGTCTGACTTAGCAGTGATGTGGCAATGATTATGTGGATGCCATCTATTGGAGACTGGTTATAAAATGAGCTTGAGGTCATCTATGAATGAACTGCTATAGGAGCTCTGATACTGAGCTCTTAAGCTCTGATACTGAGCTCTCCGGAACTGTTGTATAAGCTCAGATACTGAGCTCTGCTATATTAGCTCTCTATTACTGAGCTAGATACAACCACAAAAAAGAAATTAATGAAGTAAAAAGTTCATTCATGTTTCTCTTCTTCCCTGCTACTCCTCTATTTATAGAGTTCAAACACAAAAAAGAAAGTCTGACTTAGCAATGATGTGTAGCAATGATGTGGCAATGATGATGTGGAGGCCATCTATTGGAGACTGGTTGTAAAATGAGCTGGAGGTCATCAATTGGATGAACTGCTATATGAGCTCTGATACGGAGCTCTTAAGCTCTGATACTGTGCTCTCCGGAACTGTTGTATAAGCTCAGATACTGAGCTCTGCTGCTCTACTATATTAGCTCTCTATTACTGAGCTAGATACTCTGTTGATCCTCCCACAAACTGAGCCAATAATTCACCCATACCGAGCCACTGTCAGATAGGTTTGCCCGATCGCGTCTCTGGCCGACACTGCCTTTATTAGGCATATAGGTTCCCCCCCCCCCCCCCTGCTTACGTTCAGCAACGTTTTCGGAGCTAATCAACTATTTTTTTCGAGCTAGTCGACTGTTCTGTTCTAACTGTATATAGTCAGTCGTACATAGGAATGGTTTATGGGAAGTCTAGCTATTATGGGTGAATTCATGATGATATGAGAAAATATGGCCATATAGATTTTTTAGATATTGGTTAGTTTGCTCCTATGATAATTTTTGATGCATTTGCATGTAACTAAGACTGATGGATAAGTCTCCGGAGGCATTTGTTTGGTTACTAAATGTTGCACTAACACAGATACAATAGGGTAAGGACACGGTGACAATACACATATTTTTGTTTGTCCTAGTATATTTTAAGGAAAAAAACATTTTTTTTATAGTGGGTAAAACTAAGGTCTTCTTTTAATATTTGTACATGATCCTTATATTGTGAGAAACCGACCTGCCAGAAAATATTGTATGAAAGGATATCAATGAAATGGTAGTAGTTCAATATTGTGAAGATCAACCTTAAGTTAATTTCAATAATTTTTAGTGGATAAAACATAAAAAGTTTTGTATACATATTTCAGAACACCTTTCTTTTCTTTGTTCTTGACTTAAATTTTTTTCCATATCACTTAAAATGTATTTAACTATCAGCATCTAACATGACAGTAGAAGATAGATGAGAGCTCTGAGGAATGTAGCTGCTTAAGTCACAGGTGCTGTGAGTTTCTTTACTTATTTCTCTCAAAGAAAATGTCTTTTTAACTTCATATTAATTGCAAGTTCTCTTACAACATTTCCAAGGTCTAATTATCCATATGAAATATCCACATAGTTCACTTTCAACTCTTTGAGAGACTGAATGCAATTGTCACCAACCAAGTAAAATACTTCAATGTTAAGTTATGTTGCTCGAATACAACATAGGAAGGACATGGACACACGGACACAACATCAATTTTAGTATACCTCAGTATGTTTTGGAGTACCGGGGTTGTGTCTGACACGTCTCCAATACACTACACATTATAAGGATCATGTACATATATGGGTGCCCCTCTAGTTTGATTTTAAGTTGTGAATAAGTGGGAAGGAAATATGGCTTTATCAGTATAAAAACAGTTGTTTCCCATATTTGTGTTACTACTAGATTCGAATTGTTGTGTCTTTTATCTTTATATAGAACTGATGTTGTTATATAGTAGGTATAAAGTCAAACTATATTGATAATTTTGTAGTAGTGAGTTAAATATCTATATAAGAACATGAATTTTGGAAACATTCGTTTAAATAGATATTTAACTGTATTGACTTTATCAGTGTAAAATCAGTCAAACTGTATTGATAATTCTGTAGTAGTGAGTTAAATATCTATATAAGAACATGTAGGGAAGTATATTGATAATTTGTGTTCTTGTTCTCTCAGGAACTTGCTGAAAAATGAAGGTACATGCATGCTGTGAATAGGAGAATGCTGTGGATATGGGAGGGATGTGCTCCGGTCTGGTTTGCTACTTTTTTGGTTTCATTTTGTCTGGTTGGATTATGTTTTGTGGTGACTATTGATGGATGTTTGTGGTTTGGATGTTTAAGTGGTATGGAAACAACAGATGTGGGATATGTGTACTTTATGGTTGGATTATGTTGTGGTTGGACAAGTGATGAATACATGTGGTGGGATATGTATTGTAAGTTTTTGTTGTATGAACAATACAGTTTGTTAATATGAAATTTGGGTTTTATAGTAATTTGATATGTGTAGATTCTGGATTGATATTATGTGTGTGTGATTAATATTATATAATTTCTGACGGAATTTTGGCATGCTTCTCTTGACGGTACTTTGGATAGCTTCTCTTGACGGTTGTCAAACGTCAATGTTAATTCAAATTATGCTGCATAATAGCCGTGAATTCATGCTTTTCATGACGGATTTAGTCCGTCGAAAACAAATACTTTTCTTGATGGCTAAAGGCCGTCATCTAGGCCGGAGTCAAAAAAAGTTTTTGCCTACGTTGACGGTTTTTAAAAACTGCTATCTTGACAGCTAAAAACAGTCAAGAAAATTACTTCATATGACGGCAAAAAACCATCAAGAAAAGCCATGCCAGCGACCGTCAAGAAAAGGGAGGTTCTTTACTTGACTCCGGCCTAGTTGACGGATCTGCAACCGTCAAGATACCCATTTCTTGACGGAAAATCCCCGTCAAGAAAAGTCCTTATTCTTGTAGTAATCAGATACTGGGACCCGAGTTAGTTGTGAGCACAATAGAGAAGGTGAAGAAGATACAAGGCCACCTGCGTACAACGTAGGACAAACAGAAGCAGTGGGCAGATTATTATCTCCGACCTTTGGAGTTCAATGAAGGCGATCATATTTTCTTGAAGATATCACCCACTAAAGCTACGATTCGATTCGGAGGACGTGTCAAGTTGATTCCAAGATACATCGGTCCTTTCGATGACTTGGAATGTGTTGAAGAAGTTGCCTACAGGTTGGCAATGCCGCCGTCACTAGAGGGAGTACATAATGTACATGTGTCTCAGCTAAAAATATATGTGACAGACAGTAGTCACGTACTCAATCACTCCGAAATCACAGTAGGCTCGAGTTCGTCATACTAAGAGTAACCAGTAGGGATCCTTGATCGTCGTGTGAAGGTGATGCAGAATCGATCTATTCCTTTGGTTCACATAGCATGGAAGCATCACTCGCCATGAGAGTCTACTTGGAAGTGCGAGGATGACATCCGCAATCACTTTCCTCATTTGTTCGAAAATCAAGGTACGATTTTCCTATGTTAAGTTCTTATCCTTTCATATTTCATTTCATTGCATTGCATACACCCAGCATTAGTTTTAATTTTGACGATGAAATTCTTATAATTTTTAAAAATTTTATTTTTATTTTTAAATATTTGTTTAGTATTCTGCTTAATTATTAAATTATCTTGAAATTAATTATATAATTTTTTAATATCAAAACTAGCAAGTAAATATTATTATTATTATTATTATTATATATATATGGTAAGTATTTTTCTTGCACAAGATTTTACTAAAATACTTTAGAAGTTATTTTTAATTTTAAGGATTTTTGGAATTTTATTTTAAATTTATGTGCATATATGTATATTTTTTACGTGCATATGTGTGTGTGTGTGTGTGTGTGTGTGTGTGTGTGTATATATATTTTTTTCAAATCTCAATCAATCTTCATCAAATCTTTTTCCATGTAATCCTTATCTAAATCTCTACTGATTAAGCCTAATTCGAATTGAATACTAAATCCAAAACCCTTAAGAATTTGCATACAAATCTTCGTATATATATGTGTGTACTGCTGCAATGAGTTTCCTCCCCAACCCCTATTACATCTCACAAAACACGCACTTTCAATCCTGGAGCACCCCTAGCATCGCTGTGCGACTTCCAGTCCTCCTACACATTGTCGCAGTTGGCCGAAGCGCCGCCACAACCGCCGACAACCACCAAAAATAGGGCACAACTCTGTTACCCGACCGCAAGGTACGATCTTCAACCTTCGATTTCTTCTTTAATACTATAGCATATTTCGATCTACCAAAGCCTATGTGTAGTCAACCTATACGCCTTCAAAACCTAGTAATTATGTTTAGGTGTAGTCGCACAATCTGCCCGAGAAATCGACACAAAGTTGTCAAAAAACTGTTCGAAAACTTAACAGAAAAATAGTCCCAAACCAAGATTTGGAAGAGAGTTTCTCAAAAACCTAATTAAAGACAGTCCTATACAACTTACAAGGCTTTGAAACCCTTTTTGTGGATTTGGATTTTGTCGACTGTGTGTCGAAAAATAAGTTTCCCAAAACTGACAAAAACCGTTTTCAAAATAGTAGAAAATTTATAAAATTTACCGATACGATGTTCGCCCCGACAAACTGGGCGAGGTGGTCACGAACCAAAAGCATCGAAAGGTGCATATCGACTTTGGGGAAGTGTGAGATTTGACGAAACTCAATTTCGTTGTGTGTGCGCGATAAAATCGAGGCGTATCGATCGAGATGCTTCCTATCAGTCTGTTTGTAAACTAGCCTACAACTTCATGCACGTTCTTCATCTCGGATGAAACTTGCTCCACGTGACACATGTCATTTTTTTGGTCCTTTGGGCCAAGTTTGGTCCGATTCTGAGAAGGTTGACCGGAATGCTATTTTTGCGGGCCCACGACAAGATCCAACGGACAAAATTGTACACGGCTCACCAGAATTCAACTTTGGACATATGGTTGATTTCGTATCGTCAAACCAAACCCGTAGAAATATAATTTGATGACTTTAGAGACCGTTGATATTGACACGCTTTTCGGTGCAAAGTGGGTCCAACGACGAACACCGATTTGACCCAAAATTATGATTTTGTTCGTATGTCCAGAATTGGAATTATGGGTAGGCGATGTTAGATATTTTTCTTACGCTGTAAACGTTCATGATGTTTATTTCAGCATCCGAAAAACGTTTGCGGGAGTTGACCTTCATTGCTTTTTGTTTGTAACGATCTGAGTTACTAGACATTGTTATTTTCTGCACACCCCCTCCAGGGAAGATACCTTGCCACTATTTACTGTTTATTAATGTTATTTTAATTCTTTTATTTATTTGTTATCTGCAAGTTTCTATTACACTGGGCGTCCAAGTCATACTTGGGTACGAACGACTGTATCAATCGTTTACTGCCTTTCTTTATTTTTATGCATGATGACTTGGTACTAGATGACCACTCCATTGAAGTGAGGTATTGATATATCTCATGTAGCCTTGACACTTGATTTATCACGAGTTGTGAGTCACATGTAGGACACGGACTCGCATAGTCGGATGGCCACCAATACGTCTGAGACGTGTGACGGTTAGGAAATAACTGCTAATAGAATTTGCATTCCTAGTAGACTTGGCAGTTATTAGAGATTCATATGTATACGTACTCTTGTACTTAATATTCCTTTTTTTTTTTTTTTTTACTTTATTCAGAATTAGTAATAAGTAGATTTAGATAATTACTATAATGAAACTGTTATATATTCATATGTATATGTACTCTTGTACCTATGTTCATGTGTATATTAGCACATGCTTAGAAGTTTATATGTATATTTATAGGAATAGAGTTAGATGTATATGCAGGTGCTACTTATATAAATACATGTATACAGTTATAAAATATATATATATATATATATATATATATATATATATATATATATGCCCACTCTCTTATTTAGGCAAGTCCAAATCATTCCATCAATATATGTGTATATATGTATATATTTCAAGTACCGGCCCCGTTATATTTTTCTTCCCTAATTTATGTTGGCATCCCAAACCAACTACGGGTGAGCATCGGTTCGGTTCGGTTCAAACCGAACCGAATATGTGAAAACCGAAATAACCGTAAACCGTATTTTTCAAAACCGAAAACCGAACCGTTTTTATAAAAACCGAACAAAAACCGAACCGAATTAATTCGGTTCAGTTTTCGGTCAGTTCGGTTTCATGGACCACTGTGCATGGCCTTCAAGTTTTTAGCAAAATGGGCCTATTTAAATAACAAAAATTAAAAAAATATATGATTTATTGTATTTATGATTGTTATATTACATAGAGTGAAAGATATTAGTATATATAGATTGAGGGTAGATAGAGAGAGTGCTCAAAGAAGCACCGACATAGAATAGGAGAAGAGAGTGCGCTCAGTTAGGGGTTAATAAACATTAGTATATGTATATTGTGGGTAGTTTGATAAATTACTAAATCTAAATCGGTTTTCGGTTCGGTTCGATTTTTCGGATGAAGAACCGAAAACCGAACCGTTATTTCAAATTTTCAAATTTTTAAACCGTAAACCGAACCGATAACCGAAAAAACCGAACCGTTTGTCATATTTCGATTCGGTTCGGTTCGATTTTCGGTTTTCAACCGTTATATGCTCACCCCTAAAACCAACTACCATCTCGGAACACTGAAATTTCTTCCAATTATGACATGACTAGCCGTTATTTATTTTCTCTTTCCACCATTATTTTCTGGCCTACTGTAATTTTATTTTTCTTATTTATTCCAGCCCATATAATTCTTTCATCATGCGAACATCAGCATAACATCTCCCAAATGCATTGGACCATCTTCGTCTTTCCATTTCACTGGCCGCCTTCTTTTTTCTTCCCCTCAATAAATTTTCCAACCCCAAATCCGACCCATTAGGCTCATTATGAATTTTTGCTGAAAAGAACAGTATTCCTTCCCTGGTTGGAACGTACACGTAGCAGCTGTGTTCTGCCGACCAGAGGCACGCCTGTACGAGTTTGGACTCACCTCCAGCCTTTCGACCACCCCCATCTCACCCCTCTATATAAATGTTATGTTCTCCACCTTCCTAAGAGAAAAATCCCTAGCCGCCATGTTTATTACACTGTTGTTTCATTAAATTGTCCGGAATCGACCGGGGGCAGCAGATGGCTCCGGTGGTCGCCTGAGCGTGAGCTGAGGTTGGGTAATCCCTTTTCAAGCCAGGCGAGCCAAGCTCTTTCATGTCAGCTCCTCGGCGCGACCACCAGTTGTGTTTAGACTTCCTTTCCGTCTCGTAACAGCCAACGCGACCGAGCTCAGCGACCAGGTGTGTAGCCTACTCTCCGCTAAGCTCATCTCCTCCTCGTATCCAGTTACCATCTTCCCTCTGGTATAGACGGAACCCCCCCCTCTAGCTCGTCTTCAATCCTTGTGAGCATTCCTTACTAGTTCTTTGTGTATACTCTGCTGTTCCCTTGATTCTTTATAGCATTTTTATCCTTGCCATGGCAACCCAGTAGTGTGGGTGGGTTCCTGTGGTAGATCATTTAAGTGTATACATACAAACTGTTAGTGTAATGGAAGCCATGATGTTATAACTAGGAGAGAAAAGAAACCATCATGTGTATTCGAGTGTCTATGAACCGAGGTAGATGCGTATGAACTGATGTTGTGTTTGAACTGGAAAACATGTGGTAGATGTTCGGAGTGTATTTGTGATGGGAATGAATGGGCACATTGTTCGAATCATTGATGAGAAGGCCAATGTACAACTGTTTATGTGTAGGTTGGATTATAACCTTGCATGGTATGGGATGTGTGAAGAAAGGAAAAAGAGAGAGAGGTAAAGTGTGTGTGTGTTAATAATTAGTTGTCAATTAGTTGCCATTTTCCTTTCTTAGTTTTTGGTAAGTCATTAAAGTCCTTAATCATCTTTCCTTTCTTTAGAATTGGTAAGTCATTAAAGTCCTTAATGATCTTTCCTTTCTTTAGAATTTTGTATCTGGTCTTTATTTTAGCACTTTGTATTCCTATTAATATGGGATCTCTGCTCTGAGAAAAATGAACAAGAAATTAGAGTCTTCTTCCAATATACACTTGTGCGGTGTCTTTAGAGAGTTCTAACATTTGGTATCAGAGCCAAAATTTGTTGGTTCTTCTTCATGTCGACGTCTTCAAGCGTGAACGACTCAGCAGAGTCACCTTTGAAATCCGGTGGCCACAACCATGGGAGTTTCAAATACCCAGTGCTTGCGAGAAGTCACTACGGTATTTGGGCCATCAGAATGAAGGGTATCCTCGATGTCCTAGATGCATTGGAGGCTGTAGAACCACGCGATCCGACAACGACTATTGATGAGAAGAAGAACAAAGCGGCCTACTTGGCCATCCAACAAGCACTTCCTGATGACGCACTCCAGATGGTTGCAGAGAAGAAAACCGCAAAGGAGATGTGGGACATGCTTAAGACCATGTACCAAGGCTCGGACCGAGTCAAGGATGCAAAGATCCAAACTCTGCAGTCAGAGTTTGATACGCTTCGCATGAAGGAGACGGATTCAATAGACGATTTCTTCATGCGGCTCACCACAAACGTCAACACACAAAGGACGTTGGGAGGAACGGTCGCGGAGGCTACTGTTGTGAAGAAGTTTTTGAGATCCGTCCCTTCGAAGTTCGTCCAAATTGCTTCGACGATAGAGCAATTTGGAGACTTCACGACGATGACCGTGGAGGAGGTCGTCGGTCGACTAAAGACCTACGAAGAGCGCGTTGGTGGGACTGCTAACAAAGAAGAGGATAGACTCCTCTTGATGATGAAGGAGTTGATGGCTCGTGATAAGAAGCTCTCGTATGGTGGAGGACGCCAAACCGGCGGCCGAAGAGGCCGTGGTCGCGGACGAGGGCGTGGCGAACAACAAAGCAACAACGACCGTCGAGAAGGTCAAGATCGTGACGAAGGTGGTAAATATAAAACTCAAGTCGAGTGTTTTTATTGCCACAAAACGGGCCATTATGCTGCGGAATGTCGTTTGAAGAAGAAAAACGAAGAAAGAGCGCACATGGCCGAGGCATTTGAAGACAATGAACCGGCTCTTCTAATGGCGGAAAGCGAAGAAGTACAATCATCTCTGGTATGCTCGAACCTTCTTTTAAATGAAGAAAATGTACAACCAAGTATTTTTTCCAGTGACTTGGAGAAATCATGTTGGTACCTTGATACGGGAGCTAGCAACCACATGACGGGGTGCAAAGATTTTTTCTCCGATCTAGACGAAACAGTGAAAGGGAAGGTGAAGTTCGGCGATGGTTCTTCAGTGGAGATCTGTGGTCGGGGTACAGTCTTCTTCAAAGACCAAAAACAGAAGCACAAAATCTTCACCAACGTCTACTATATCCCGAAACTCTGTACCAATATTGCGAGTTTGGGACAGTTGGAGGAGAACGGATGCAAGATCGTCATGGAGGACGGATTCTTGTGTTTGTTCGATCGAGAGAGGCGACTTTTGGCGAAGGTGGAGAGGTCCAAGAATCGACTTTATATTCTCAACATGAAGACGGACGCTCCGGTGGCTCTGCTAGCAGAAAAGTACAAAGACGAGGCGTGGCTGTGGCACGCTAGATGGGGACATCTCAACTTTCGAGCACTTCATGATATGGGGCAACTCAAGATGGTGGAGGGGATGCCCTCTATTGAGCACTCACAAGCACTTTGTGATGGATGCTTGGTGGCAAAGCAAAGACGATTATCATTCCCGAAGGCTGCAACGGGCCGTACATCGACCTCTCTTCAATTGGTGCATGGAGATCTTTGTGGACCCATCAATCCTGCCACCCCGGGAGGTAAACAATATTTCTTCTTACTAGTAGACGATTACAGCAGGTTTATGTGGGTGGAGTTATTAAAGTCCAAGGACGAGGCCTTGGATGCTTTCAAAAGACTAAAAGCAAAAGCGGAGATGGAGACGGAACTCAAGGTGAAGGGATTCCGTAGCGATCGAGGTGGGGAGTTCACATCCAAGGCGTTCAACGCCTACTGTGAGGAAGTCGGGATCAAACGATTCCTCACAGCCCCTTATTCTCCACAGCAGAACGGCGTGGTGGAGCGCCGCAATCAAACTGTCATGGGGACTGTTCGGAGCCTTCTAAAATGCAAGAGCATGCCCGCGCGTTTTTGGGGAGAAGCAGTGGCAACCGCAGTGCATCTTCTCAATCGGGCGACTACTCAAAGTGTGGTAGAAAAGACGCCTTACGAGGCGATTTACGGAAGGAAACCGAAAGTACACTATTTTCGCACTTTCGGTTGCCTTGCGTATGCAAAAACAACGAAGCCAAATCTCGCGAAGCTAGCGGATAGAAGCATGCGGATGGTGTTTATCGGCTATGGGACGGGCTCTAAATCCTATCGATTGTTCAATCCATCAACCGGGAAGCTAGTAATCAGCCGGGACGTTGTCTTTCACGAAGAAGCGAAGTGGGATTGGGAAGAAAAAATTGGAGATGAGCTCTCTGTCTCAAATCAAATTCTGCCAACGGCAGAAGAAGCAGCAACTCCTCCCGCTACGGACGCATCCCCCGCCCTCCCTCCTGGCGACGGGTTGGCCACCCCTACCACGGGTCAGCAACCCCTCACCGCGGCCGCAGCTCCCTCCTCTGTAGACGTGGCTCCTGAGGCGAGTTCGAAGTCCAGTTTTGAAGAATCTCCTCCAGTGCACGACAACTCCCCAACTACACCACCGACTTCCTCTATGGGCTCTTTGTCTTCATCAAAGAGCAGGTCCTCTTCAACTGTGAGCAGACCAATTCGGTTCCGGTCACTTGAGGAGGTCTACGGCGAGACCGAAGAAATGGACTTGCAGCAGAAAGAGGCTGGGCTTTGCCTCTTTGCAGCAGGGGAGCCAGCAACGTTCGAGGAGGCCAAAGACGATCCAAGCTGGAGAAGAGCTATGGAGGAGGAGTTAGCCTCGATCCGGGATAATGATACTTGGGAAATCACCAATCTTCCAAGTGGTCAAAAATCCATCGGATTGAAGTGGGTATTCAAGACGAAGCAAGATCCGGATGGCAATATTTTGAAGCATAAAGCTCGGCTCGTGGCGAAGGGCTATGTGCAGAGACAAGGGGTTGACTTCAACGAGGTGTTTGCACCGGTGGCGAGATTAGAAACCGTCCGACTACTCATTGCTTTAGCAGCGGAGGAGGAATGGGACATCCATCACATGGATGTCAAATCGACGTTCTTGAATGGCGATCTGGAAGAGGAGGTATATGTCTCTCAACCCCCAGGTTTTGGCATTGCTGGACAAGAGCACAAGGTGTTGAAGCTCAAGAAGACATTGTATGGTCTTCGACAAGCCCCGCGGGCTTGGAATTTCAAGCTCGATCAGAGCCTATCCTCATTAGGCTTTGAAAGAAGTCCGACTGAATACGCCGTCTACAAGAAAGTTGTGGGGAACTCCAACCTGCTGGTTGGAGTCTATGTTGATGATCTCATTATCCCCGGGTCAAGCAGCGTGGAAGTTGAAAAGTTCAAAACTCAGATGAAGGAGCTCTTCAGCATGAGCGATCTTGGATTGCTCACCTACTACTTGGGAATAGAGGTATCCCAAACACCTCAAGTAATTACCCTTTGTCAGTCTTCGTATACATTAAAAATTCTTCAGAAGTATGGGATGGAAGACTGCAATCCTAGTCAAGTTCCGATGGAACCAAGGCTCAAGTTGAGCAAGACGGGCGATTATCCTTTGGTGGACCCTACGGAGTATAGGAGCGCAATAGGATGCTTGAGATACTTGGTGAATACGCGTCCGGATATTGCATATGCCGTAGGGATAGCAAGCAGGTTCATGGAGAAGCCCAACACCCAGCATCTTGCGGTGGTAAAGCATATCTTGCGGTATTTAAAGGGCACAAGCCGGTTTGGACTTTGCTATGAGAAGAATGCTCGTGGAGGACAAAAGTTAATTGGCTACTGCGACAGTGATCATGGAGGGAGTGTTGATGACAGGAAGAGTACTACGGGAGTTGCGTACTTCCTAGGTCGGAACATCATCACTTGGATGTCGCAGAAGCAACGGGTTGTAGCCTTATCTTCTTGCGAGGCCGAATACATATCAGCTTTGATTGCGGCACAGCAAGGAGTATGGTTACTCAACCTACTTGATGATATTCGGAAGCGGGTTAGGTGCAAGGTAACTCTTATGATTGACAACAAGTCAGCCATTGCACTAACAAAGAACCCCGTGTATCATGATCGTTCAAAGCATATTGATACTCGCTACCATTACATTAGGGACTGCGTGGAGCGTGGGATGATCGAGGTCGAATATGTACACACTAACGACCAACTTGCTGACATACTCACCAAAGCACTTGCAAGGAACAAGTTCGTTGAAATGCGGGAGCAACTTCGAGTGCGGGATGTGAAAGACAAACTAATTAGGGGTTGATTGTTAATAATTAGTTGTCAATTAGTTGTCATTTTCCTTTCTTAGTTTTTGGTAAGTCATTAAAGTCCTTAATCATCTTTCCTTTCTTTAGAACTGGTAAGTCATTAAAGTCCTTAATGATCTTTCCTTTCTTTAGAATTTTGTATCTGGTCTTTATTCAAGCACTTTGTATTCCTATTAATATGGGATCTCTGCTTTGAGAAAAATGAACAAAAAATTAGAGTCTTCTTCCAATATACACTTGTGCGGTGTCTTTAGAGAGTTCTAACAGTGTGTGTGTGGATTCAATGGAGGAGAAAACAAAGTAGATAACCTGTGTATGTGTGAACTAAAAACAGTGTCAAATGTATATTGGTCCGTGTGAATGGAATAGAGGATCATCTCTAATATTGTGTATGTTGAGTGTTGGGAAAGAAACGCGAAAACCTTTCCCTAAACCGGAGAGTACCTGCGCGAGGACCGAGCAATACAACGCACGACCCCAAAAACAATCACACAAAACAATCCACGCAGACACAAAGAATTTTTGACATGGAAAACCCTTGCGAAAAAAACCACGGGACGATCGGAGTCCAACCCGGAGAAGCCTCCACTAATGGAATAGAAGAATTACACCCTCTACAAACTCCTTCCGATCCAAATCGGATCCCCACAACACTCAGAAGTAAGAACAATGATTACAAGGCTACGAAGAGCGAGAACGACGAGTAGAGATTACCCGTACGCGATCTCCTTCGAAAAACGACCTTCAATCCTCCGTCTTCTCTCCCGAAGTTGCAATGGCACTCTTGCCTCCTTCTCTCTCTTTTCTTCAATATTTCACGATTGTGTTACACTTGGATTAGGGTTTGGAAATCCCAACTTAACTCCCTAATCCCGCAACAAACCTGGACCGTTTGATTAGATCGAATGGTGAAGAATCACCCCGAAAATCCGCTCAGCCCCGACGACACAGAGTTCGGCCAGAACTCTGTGTCGGGCAACCAGAACCTACCAGCAACATTCTGGAACCAAGAAGCAGAATTCGGGCAGAATTCTCTATGGGGTCAGAATTCGGGCAGAATTCTGCCTCCCTGTTCCAGAATGTAAATACGTGGCTCCCGAGTTTCTTCTTCATCTCCGAATGGCCTCGTCACCTCCCCGAGCTTCTCTGACACACAGATGGAGCTCGTCGCACTCCGGGGTCTTCTCCACATAGGTTGGGAACCCCACCCACTCCAACAAATCTCCCCCTTCACAACTATGGGGAGGATATCGTCATCCCGACGATCTGCCTGCAGTACTCAAACTTCCCCCTTGGTAGAATCTTCGTGAACATATCAGCTCCGTAGTCATCTGTATGAACCTTCTCAAGCTCCGCGTCCTTCTTCTCAACCACATCCCGTATCCAATGATACCGAGTCTCGATGTGTTTGAACCGTTTATGAAACGTCTGATTCTTCACAAGGTGAATAGCACTCTGACTATCGCAAAGCAAAGTATACTGCTCTTGCTTCAGTCCCATTTTCTGCAGTAGCTTCTTCATCCACAGCAACTCCTTGCAAGCCTCTGTCGCCGTAATGTACTCTGCCTCTGTCGTCGACAAGGTAACACACTTCTGCAACCGTGACTGCCACGACACCGCTCCTCCCGCAAACATCATTAGGTAGCCCGAAGTCGATCGCCTCGTGTCTACATCTCCAGCCATATCAGCGTCGGTATACCCAACCAGCTTTGGCTCGTCACCACCAAAGGAAAGTCTCCAACCAGCAGTGCCCTGAAGATATCGTAGAATCCACTTGACCGCACTCCAATGTATCCTTCTAGGATTTGAAAGATACCTGCTAACCGTACCAACTGCATGAGCAATATCTGGCCTCGTACACACCATGGCATACATAAGGCTCCCCACAGCTGAGGCATATGGAACCCGCTCCATATCTTCCTTTTCGTCCTCGGTAGATGGACACTGCTCCTCAGTGAGCTTAAAGTGAGTCGCAAGGGGGCAACTCACTTTCTTCGACCCGTCCATATCGAAACGCTGAAGTACCCGGTGAATGTACTTCGTTTGGGACAAGTGTAGCAACTTGGACTCTCTCTCTCTCTCGGCTGATCTCCATCCCAAGAATAGTCTTTGCTACGCCCAAATCCTTCATAGAGAAGGCCGCGCCCAGTTGGCGCTTCAGCTCCGCTATCCTAGTGGCATTCCGACCCACTAATAGCATATCATCAATATAGAGCAATAAAATGATGAAATCATCATCGGTAAAATATCTCACAAATACACAGTGATCCGACGTCGTCCGTACATAACCATGCTCCCCTATAAACGACTCGAACTTCCTGTACCACTGCCTCGGAGCCTGCTTCAGACCATACAAGCTCTTCCTCAACCGGCAGACCAAATGTGACTTGCCCTTCTCATAGAATCCCTCCGGCTGCTCCATGTACAACTCCTCCTCAAGATCACCGTGGAGGAATGCCGTCTTCACGTCCATCTGCTCGACCTCCAAGTCGAGACTGGCTGCTAATGCTAGCAACACCCGAATAGACGAATGCTTGACGACAGGCGAAAAGATCTCATTATAATCCACGCCTTTCCGCTGACCGTAGCCTTTAACTACCAGCCTCGCTTTGTATCGAGGACGAGTAGCATCATCCGTCTGCTTCACTCTGAACACCCATCGATTCTTCAAAGCCTTCTTGCCCTTTGGCAACCGTACCAGATCATAAGTGGAATTGGTGTACAAGGAACTCATCTCCTCCTGCATAGCCTCCATCAACTCCTGCCTGTGTTCGTCTTCCATAGCCTCTGCAAAACTTTCGGGCTCTCCCCCGTCAGTCAATAGCACATACTCATCTGGTGAGTATCTCGTGGATGGTCGACGATCCCTGTCACTCCTCCTCAAAGGAACCACTGGTGCTGGCTGTATACCAACAGCCTCCTCCCCTTCAGGAACTGCCTCTCCGGCATGCTCATCCTCCTGAGGAACACCCTGACCATCATCAGCAGGCTGATGATCAAGGTTGGGAGCAACTCCATGTACTGGCTCCTCCATAACTGGATCCTCTACGATGTCCTCTGGAAACTGCTCGAAGCGAAATGACTCTAACTCAGGCAATTCCTCAGCCTCAGAAGGCGTCTCGAAATCCTGAGTGTTGGTCACGGTCTGATCCTCGACGAACACCACGTTCCTGCTTCTGTAGAGCTTTCCTTCCACTGAGTCGTAGAGTCTATAGCCAAACTCATCCCGACCGTAGCCGACAAAGATGCATCGCCTCGTCTTCGGCTCAAGTTTGGTCCTCTCGTCCTTCGGTACATGCACGAAGGCCTTACAGCCAAACACTCGCAGGTGATTGTATGACGGCTCTTTGCCGTACCATACTTTGTCAGGCACATCACTCTGCAAAGGAGCACTAGGAGACAAATTAATAACATAAGCAGCTGTGAGAAGAGCCTCACCCCAGTAACTTCCCGGCAAGTTTGCTTCTGACAGCAAACATCGCACCCTCTCCATCAGTGTCCTGTTCATGCGCTCCGCTACACCATTGAGCTGAGGTGTCTTGGGCGAAGTCTTCTGGTGTCGTATCCCTTGCTCTCTGCAGTACGCATCAAAGGGACCGATGTATTCGCCGCCATTGTCGGACCGAACACACAACAACTTCTTGCCCGTCTCCCTTTCAACAGAGGCCTGAAACTCCTTGAAAGTAGGCAGCACCTGATCCTTGGTCTTTAAGGCATAGATCCAAACCTTCCTGGAACAGTCATCAATAAAGGTTACAAAGTAAGAAGCACCACCAAGAGATTTTACCTTCATAGGACCGCAGACATCCGAGTGAATCAACTCGAGCAACGCCGGCTTCCTCGAACTTGGGTGACTTTGGAAAGACACCCTATTTTGCTTCCCAGCTAAACAGTGCGTGCACTTCTCCAACTTTGTAGACTTGAGCCCTGGAATCACCTTCCTGTTCACCAAGTAGCTCATCCCCTTCTCGCTGATATGGCCGAGCCGCCTATGCCACAACTCGGTAGACGCATCACTGACCGCGTTCACCTCCTGTGCCCCTTGTGCGCTCCCCTCCATATAGTAGAGACAGGACTTCTTGCTTCCTCTGGCAATCACCATCGAACCCCTGGAAAGCTTCCACTGACTATTCCCGAAGAGATCGAAGAATCCCTCGTCATCCAACCTTCCAACCGACACCAGGTTGAAACGGATATCAGGGACATGACGAACATCTTTGAGAACAAGAACCGCACCCGTCTTCGTTCTCAAATGCACGTCTCCAACAGCAACCGCCTTCGTCACATCTCCGTTGCCCATCTTCAACACGCCACAGTCGCCTGTCGTGTAAGTGGCAAACAGTGCCCTGTTGTGAGATACATGTGCAGAAGCCCCTGATCCACCAGCCAAGAATTGTCATCGCAGGCGAGGTTTGTAATGACCTCATCACCTACGACGATCACATCGCCTCCATGCATCGAGGCCGTCGCTGTAGTGTTCTCTTCTTGCTTTCCCTTGTCGCCCTTCTTCTCTCTCTTCCAAGCGAAACAGTTCCGCTTGATGTGGCCCTTCTTACCACAATGGTAACACTCTGAGTCCTCGTAACGACCCTTGGACTTCCCCCTGCTCTTGTCTCTGCCACCACCTGGACCCCTGCTTTTGACCCTTCCGTGGCTCTCTGAAACAAGTGCCTCTGAGTGGTGGGATGTGGATGAAGTGCCCTGAGAACGTCTCCGCATCTCTTCATTCAACACCCCGCTCTTGGCAAACTCCGGACTGACCACGCCCTCTGGAGCAGAAGCGATCATAGATACTCGTACGGTCTCCCACGAGTCTGGCAAAGTACACAGCAACCACAGTCCCTGAACTTCGTCGTCGAACTTGACTCCCATAGACGATAGCTGGTCAACCACGCCCTGGAACTCACTCAAGTGGTCCGAAATAGACGCCCCATCCTTGTATCGCAGACCCATCATCGTTCGGATCAGGAACAATTTGTTTACCCCGGTCTTCTTCGTATACAAGGATTCCAGCTTATCCCACAACGTCTTCGCGTGCTCAATATTGGCAACGTGGTTGTACACGTTCTTGTCCACAAACTGCCGTATGTACCCACACACTTGTATATGCTCGAATGTCCAGTCCTCCTCAGATTTATTACTGGGCTTCTCGGATGCAAACACGGGTAGATGCAGCTTCTTGACAAACAGCAAATCCTTCATCTTGCTCCACCAATAATGATAGTTTGTACCATTAAGATTCACCATGCGCACCGGCTTCGCGTCCATCTCTCCTCTCTGGTTTCTCTGTCAACTACTGACACTCCTTCTGAATTCCAGAACCTGGCTCTGATACCACTCTGTTGGGAAAAAAATACGGAAACCTTTCCCCAAACAGGAGAGTACCTACGGGAGGACCGAGCAATACAACGCACGACCCCAAAAATAATCACACAAAATAATCCACGCAGACACAGAGAATTTTTGACGTGGAAAACCCTTGCGGGAAAAACTACGGGACGATCGGAGTCCAACCCTGAGAAGCCTCCACTAATGGAATAGAAGAATTATACCCTCTACAAACTCCTCCTGATCCAAATCGGATCCCCACAACACTCAGAAGTAAGAACAATGATTACAAGGCTATGAAGAGCGAGAACGACGAGTAGAGATTACCCGTACGCGATCTCCTTCGAAAAATGACCTTCAATCCTCCGTCTTCTCTCCCGAAGTTGCAATGGCACTCTTGCCTCCTTCTCTCTCTTTTCTTCAATATTTCACGATTGTGTTACACTTGGATTAGGGTTTGGAAATCTCAACTTAACTCCCTAATCCCACAACAAACCTGGACCGTTTGATTAGATCCAATGGTGAAGAATCACCCCGAAAATCCGCTCAGCCCCGACGACACAGAGTTCGGCCTGAACTCTGTGTCGGACAACCAGAACCTACCAGCAACATTCTGTAACCAAGAAGCAAAATTCGGACAGAATTCTGTATGAGGGCAGAATTCGGGTAGAATTCTGCCTCCCTGTTCCAGAATGTAAATACGTGGCTCCTGAGTTTCTTCTTCATCTCCGAATGGCCTCGTCACCTCCTCGAGCTTTTCTGACACACAGATGGCGCTCGTCGCACTTCGGGGTCTTCTCCACATAGGTTGGGAACCCCACCCACTCCAATATTGAGGAGCAAGCAATGGGTCAATGATTAAATTTATATGATGTGTGAAGAATTGGGCTCAATTATTTGGGTGGTACCTTAACTGAAGTCATAATAACACTGAAGTACTCGATCTATTATTTGTTACATTAAAATAACATACGTTAATTAATGAACATTACAGTGTTGGAATTAATTCCTTTAGTTGTTTCTAAAAGATGAAAAGGAAGAAAAGGGACTTTAGTCCCACATCGGAAAATGAGAAAGGATTTGAGGATGCTTAAATAGGAATGTGCACTTATGAGGAGTGTGAAACAACCAAAGGGTTGTTTGGGTGACAAGTGTTGTTTTAGCCTCTTCATGAAAATGTAGCCAGTGTTGCCACCGGCAACACCGGCTCCGGCTCCGGCTCCGGCTCCGGCTCGGGCTCGGGCTCGGGCACGGGCTCGGGCTCGGGCGTAGAGGCGATAGTGGCGCATTGTAGACGCACTTGTGCACTTAGGCAACGTGGCATCGGGCGAGCGGCGTAGGCTCGGCCCACGGGCCTCGGGCTCCTCGCGGCGATTCTCGCCCCGAGAATTCCTATTTTTGTAGCAGCCCACTCAACGAAAGGGTGAATGAATATGTGAAAAGATGAATGAATGTTGTTTCGGAAGGGTCGCGACTTCACGAAACAACACCAATTCATCTATAAATGCAACAGATTTTTGAGTCCAAAGAAATAGAATTCAAGCATTCATCCCTCTTATTTTTCTCTTCCAAAGTTTCCAGAAAGGTGTTCTTCCCTACGCCGGTGTCTCACAGCGTCTAGTGAACCTCCGGCAGAAGGCTGTCTTATCCTGGGTGTTCTGGCGTGCTGACTCCAAGACGTTAGAGGAGTGCCCGAAACACTTTAAGGAAAGTGCTGCTAAATGCACGATTCAAGCCTCGACGACGTATTCAATTTTTCAGAACTGGTCAGTGAAGTTCAATCAATTTCTAACAATCTTAAAGTGTTGCAAATAATGGCGTCCGAGGCTGCGATTTCGAGCATCAAGGTCATGAATCAGGATCTAGTCAAACTAGATCGCTTCGACGGGACAAACTTCACACGCTGGCAGGACAAGATGATCTTCCTCCTGACAGCACTGAAGATCTACTACGTCCTCGATCCAGATCTGCCACCCATTACAGAACCCACTGCAGCAGATACAGATGCGGTCAAGGCAGAACGCAAAAAGCGAAAAGAGGACGAACTACTGTGCCGTGGTCACATTCTGAACACCCTGTCGGACAGACTGTATGATCTATACACAGAAAATCCTTCGGCAATTGACATCTGGAAGGCTCTGGAATTCAAATTCAAAGCAGAAGAAGAAGGTACAAAAAAATTTCTAATATCAAAATTTTTTGATTATAAAATGGTTGATACAAAGCCAATACTGGCCCAAGTACATGAACTACAAGTTCTGGTAAACAAACTCAGGGCAGTGAAGATAGAACTTCCGGAACCATTCCAAGTTGGTGCTATAATTACTAAATTACCAGCATCTTGGAATAGTTATCGGAAGAAACTACTTCACAGCTCTGAGGATTTCTCACTAGAACAGATTCAAAAACACCTTCGAATCGAAGAGGAATCGAAGGAAAGACAGAAATCTGATAACAGCGGAGTTTCCAAAGCCAACGCGGTGAGCGCAAAAGGCAAGAAACCTGCAGGAAAGAAGAACTTTCTCGGTCCTAAGAAGGACCAACAAAAGTTCAAGAATTCCAGCACCGCTAAAGGACCCAAGACCGGATGTTTTGTATGTGGCAAAGCAGGACATTATGCCAGAGACTGTCGGGTTCGAAAGACCCAAAACAGCGAGGTAAATCTCACTGAGACAGATGACATAATTGCTACGGTGATCAAACTTATGACGGTCAAAGGGAAGGCTCCAGGATGGTGGTACGATACTTGTGCTACCGTTCATGTTTCATACGACAAAGCAGCTTTCAAGACCTACTCTGAAGTCAATGATGGACAAGAAGTTCAGATGGGAAATGAAGGACATTCATCGGTCGTGGGAACAGATGATGTGGAAATCCAATTCACTTTCGGGAAGAAAGTAACTCTGACTAACGTGCTTCACGTCCCGGATATGAGTAGGAACCTCGTCAGTGGAGTCTTGTTGGGTAAACCAGGAATAAAATCTGTCTTTGAGTTGGGCAAATTAATTTTGACCCGTAATGGTGTATTTGTTGGAAAGGGTTATACCGATGAGGGTATGATAAAGCTTTGTATTATTGAGAATAATATCAATAAAGTTTCTACTTCTGCTTACATGATTGAGTCTTCTTCTTTATGGCATAGTAGATTAGCGCATATAGGTACTAGCACTATGAAAAGATTAATTAAATATGGATTAATTTCATGCAATTCTGAAGATTTAGATAAATGTGAAATTTGTGCAAAATCCAAAATGATTAAGAAACCTTTTCACAGTGTAGAGCGTAATACCAATCTACTAGATTTAGTTCACTCTGATTTATGTGAATTTAATGGCACATTATCTCGAGGAGGTAATAAATACTTTATTACCTTTATTGATGATTGCTCTAGATTTACATATGTATATTTATTAAAGCATAAAGATGAAGCCTTTAATGCTTTTAAAATATATAAATCAGAGGTTGAAAATCAACTTGGTAGAAAGATTAAAACACTAAGAAGTGATAGAGGTGGTGAATATTTTTCTTTTGAATTTAATATCTTCTGTGAAGAAAACGGTATTATTCATGAATGTTCTGCACCACGGACACCTCAACAGAACGGACTAGCAGAAAGAAAAAATAGAACGTATCAAGAAATGATAAATGCAATGCTAATGCATTCTGAATTATCATTTAATTTGTGGGGAGAAGCTTTTCTTACTGCATGTCATATAATGAACCGAATTCCTTTGAAAAAAACTGGTATTTCACCATATGAGATATGGAAAGGCCGTAAGCCTAATATCAGTTATTTTAGAGTGTGGGGGTGCATAGCTTATTACAAAAATATGGATCCTAAAAGGACCAAATTAGGTCCTCGTGGAATCAAAAGTGCTTTTGTAGGTTATGCTGCCAATAGTAAGGCATATAGACTTTTAAACTTAGAGTCTAACATTATTATCGAATCCAGAGATGTGGAATTTTTTGAGAACCTTATTACTAAGAATAAGGATCCAGAAATTTCTGCAAATGAAGAGTCTCGTGAGGAGAGCTCTTCACGGTTAGTTGAAAAACAACCCGAGCTTCGGATCAGCAAGAGAGTTCGAAAGGCTAAGGATCTAGGACCTGACGAAATAGATTCTCAACTTATTTCCTTTTACCTAGTGGAAGGAAATACAGAGAAATTTATTCGAAAGATTCCTATCATTCTTCAGGTGAAAGATGATCCTAAAACCTTTAAGGAAACAATAGCTTCGCGGGACTCATCTTTTTGGAAAGATGCTATCCAAGATGAAATGGATTCGATAATGTCTAACCACACTTGGGAAATTGTCGATCTGCCCAAAGGGTCAAGACCTATTGGATGTAAGTGGGTGTTCAGGAGAAAGTATCATAGTGATGGTACTTTAAACACCTACAAGGCTAGATTAGTAGCCAAAGGATTTCGACAAAAAGAAGGAATTGATTATTTTGACACATATGCACCAGTAGCAAGAACGACTACAATTAGAATATTGTTTGCGTTAGCTTCATTGCATCATCTTAATGTTCATCAGATGGATGTCAAAACGGCATTCTTAAATGGAGATCTCGATGAGGAGATTTACATGGAGCAACCGGAAGGGTTCGTGCTCCCGGGAAATGAACAAAAGGTATACAAACTTGTTAAATCCTTGTACGGATTAAAACAAGCACCAAAGCAGTGGCATCAGAAGTTTGACTCAGCCATAATTTCTAATGGCTTTGTTCACAATGTTTGTGATAAGTGTTTATACACTAAAGTATATGGAAATATTGTGATATTTCTTTGTCTCTACGTTGATGATATGTTGATCATTAGCAACGAGATGAGTGGAATTACAGAAACGAAGAGGTTTCTAACTTCCACATTCAAGATGAAAGATCTTGGAATAGTTGACACTATTTTGGGGATCAAGGTAATACAAAACAGTGGGGGTTTTGAACTTACGCAGTCGCACTATGTTGAGAAAGTACTAGACAAGTTCAAACACCTAAAGTTCAAAGAAGTGAACACCCCATTTGATCCAAGTGTTAAACTAGAAAAGAATTCTGGAAGAGCCATCGCTCAATTGGAATATGCAAGTGCTATTGGATGTCTTATGTATTTAATGCAATGCACAAGACCTGATATAGCATTTGCAGTTAGTAAAATGAGTAGATTTACTAGCAACCCTAATAATGAGCATTGGAGGGCTATCGGAAGAATTTTTGGTTATCTTTTGAAAACCAAGAATCTTGGATTACAATATGGTAGATTTCCTGCCGTATTAGAAGGATATACCGACGCTAGTTGGATATCAAGTGTCGGAGATAACAAATCTACGACAGGATGGATATTTATGCTTGCCGGAGGGGCAGTTTCTTGGAAGAGCAAGAAACAAACGTGCATTACCCATTCGACCATGGAGTCAGAGTTTGTGGCTCTAGCTTCTGCAGGACAAGAAGCTGAATGGTTGAGGGATCTTCTATTAGAAGTTCCGCTGGCTAAGGACAATGTATCAAAAGTGTCAATACATTGCGATAGTCAAGCTACTCTAGCAAGAGCCTACAACGAAGTGTATAATGGGAAGTCTAGACATATAAGTCTAAGACATAATTACGTAAGAAAATTGATCAAAGATGGAATCATCTCTCTTACGTATGTGCGTACCAGCTATAACTTAGCTGATCCTTTTACTAAACCACTAGCTAGGGATTTGGTAAAGTCTACCTCGAGAGGTATGGGATTGAAACTCCTTGAGTAAGAGTTCCAACAACAGCGGCAACCCAATCTAATGTTAAGAAAACCTTAATCTTAGATTCAATGGGTAACAACAAACTGTTGATTTGGATGTATACGACATGATAATGTCGACTGTTGCAATTTGAGGGTTGAGTTTATAAAACTCTTAATGAAGTTCAGTAATGATGACATGTATCTGTAAAGCAACAGAGATACTGAAAGAACTTCACCTATGTAAATTTAGAGATGGTGCCGTCTCAGTAAGATCTGGAGTTTATCTTATAAAAATTCACGAGACAGGATCAGCACATGGCCATTAATAGTGCTAAGCAAGAGATGTAGGCGAAGAACTACAAAAGAATGTGTGTAAAGTAATACCGATTTTATCACAAGGAATAACTGGTTCAAAGCCAAGCTACCAGAGATTTCGATAAAATCTTGTGTTGCATCTACTAAGGTTAGGTTCAAATCGAAAGATACCTAACTGTATTAACATTCTTTAAGTAATGTATTCTGGAAATTCCTTTCCATCATTTATGAAACAAGTGGGGGATTGTTGGAATTAATTCCTTTAGTTGTTTCTAAAAGATGAAAAAGAAGAAAAGGGACTTTAGTCCCACATCGGAAAATGAGAAAGGATTTGAGGATGCTTAAATAAGAATGTGCACTTATGAGGAGTGTGAAACAACCAAAGGGTTGTTAGTGGGTGACAAGTGTTGTTTTAGCCTCTTCATGAAAATGTAGCCGGTGTTGCCACCGGCAACACCGGCTCCGGCTCCGGCTCCGGCTCCGGCTCCGGCTCGGGCTCGGGCTCGGACACGGGCTCGGGCTCGGGCGTAGAGGCGATAGTGGCGCATTGTAGACGCACTTGTGCACTTAGGCAACGTGGCATCGGGCGAGCGGCGTAGGCTCGGCCCACGGGCCTCGGGCTCCTCGCGGCGATTCTCGCCCCGAGAATTCCTATTTTTGTAGCAGCCCACTCAACGAAAGGGTGAATGAATATGTGAAAAGATGAATGAATGTTGTTTCGGAAGGGTTGCGACTTCACGAAACAACACCAATTCATCTATAAATGCAACAGATTTTTGAGTCCAAAGAAATAGAATTCAAGCATTCATTCCTCTTATTTTTCTCTTCCAAAGTTTCCAGAAAGGTGTTCTTCCCTACGCCGGTGTCTCACAGCGTCTAGTGAACCTCCGGCAGAAGGCTGTCTTATCCTGGGTGTTCTGGCGTGCTGACTCCAAGACGTTAGAGGAGTGCCCGAAACACTTTAAGGAAAGTGCTGCTAAATGCACGATTCAAGCCTCGACGACGTATTCAATATTTCGTCTAAACGCTTAACGGAATGCGGCTCAAATGCTTGGGTGGTACCCCCACTTAAGGCATAATAATACTGAAGTACTCGATCTATTATTTCTTATATTAAAATAGCATACGTTTAATTAATGAACATTACAATACCTTTGATAACATTCTGTCCAAACGCTTAATGGAATACGACTCAAATGCTTGGGTAGTACCCTAACTTAAGGCATAATAACACTGAAGTACTCCAGCGAAAAAAGTCGGCCAACCGATCGTAGTCCTTTCGGACGAGGGCTGGGGGGAGGCGTACCGAGTGGAGAATGAGGTCCTCCACGAGGCTCGAGAGGCCGAGGGTCAGTATGGGGTCTAGCTGGAAGAGGTCATCCACGAGGCTCGGCGGCCCCCTTGGCGGATATGTCGACCTCCAGCCTGTCGAACAAGTCGGTAGAGGTCCGACGGAACTCGGGGATTGGTGGTGGCAGGAGGAGAGGAGGTGGAGAAGAGGAGCTTCTTGAGCGTGACATCGTTGGGCTCGGAGGGTTCGAGGAAGGAGAGGGTGCGGTAGCCGCCGGTGAGGCTGAGGGTAGGTGTAAATGTGTCGATAAAGAGGTACTTCTTGTCGACCAAGTCGGTGTCGAAGAGGACGGAAAAGCTGACGGCGTCGAGGAGAGCGATGACGCGGGGGTCGACGGCGATGGACGGGCCGGGGGGCATGTTGGGGCGGAGCACGGTGGAGTGGTGGCGGTGGGAGCGGGAGCGGGAGCGGAGGTAGGCATCGCGACCCTCATGTAGAGGGATCCGTTGAGAGTTGACGAAGAGGTAGATCGAGTATTTCAGTGTTATTATGCCTTAAGTTGGGGTACCACCCAAGCTTCTGAGCCGCATTCCGTTAAGCGTTTGGACGGAATGTTATCACATGTATTGTAATATTTATTAATTAAACTTATATTATTTTAATGTAAAAAATAATAGATCGAGTACTTTAGTATTATTATACCTTAAGTTGGAATACCATCCAAGAATTTGAGCCGTGAAGAATTGTGTATGTACCTATGCCGGTTGATTAAATTAGAGAGAGGGTACGCCTGGACTGAAAGGAAGAAAATCATAGGAGGTAAATGTGCACCTATAAACACTTAGGTTTGATTATATAAATAGGTGGAAGACCTATTCTTGCACTTGTGGTTGGTTGGCTGCTATGTGTGTCGGTTTGGAAAATAAAGATAACAAGATATGGAAAGGCATGGTCTGGTTCCTTGTATTTATTGGTGGATTATTTGATGAAGGAACAGATGGCCAAGTATTTGGCCTAAGTATTTCAATGATCCTAATTGATGCCATGGCCAAAGTATTCGGGCAATAGGATCAAATATGCATATGGGACACGGAGATGGTGGTGGCAGCATGTATGGTAATTGCAGTGAGCAGTTGTTGGGAATGGTAGTAGGTTCTATGAATATATATAATATATATTGTGTGGGTGCAGGGCACGGCAGCAGTAAGCATGGGTGCACGAGTAGGGAGTAGTATGTTGTGTACATGGAGCAGGATTCTTGTACCTATAACTATTGGCTAAGTTAAGCTCATATATTGGATAGTAGTATTTGGCATGGGTATAGCAGTACCTGATATATTGGTAAATAGTTTCTTCTTTTTTCTCTCTTTTTTCTTTTGCTAAAACTAGTAATAGTAATAATAATTTCCAATTTATAATTATAGGGCCTTTGGACCTTTTGGACTTGGACCAGATTTCCATTCTCAGCTCTTAAACCCAGGCAAGTATACCTTGCCACAATGTTTCCTCATTCAGTTACACTTTATCTGTCTGCTATTTTACTTGATATATCATATGTGCGTGTCCGAGTGCAATTCTGGGTGCAACCAACGATATACGTTGGCTCTCTATTTTCTAACCTAGGCTATAGGAGATTACCTTACATTGCTGAGCGGATACACCGATCTCCCGCAGGACCCTGACACTACTTTGGACACGGAGAGATGATGATGAGTTATAGGACACGTATCCCCGTATTCGACTGATTATTTGTACGACGGAGCGTGTGTCAGCATAGTCATGTTGATCATTTCATTTGTACTGCTGTAAAACCCCTATATTTTTGGGATTTTTATTGATACTTTAAAGATTTAAGCTTGTTTATTTTAGTTCGTTTTAAAACATTCTCTTCTTATAAATTTACATAACAATCTTTTTTTTGTTAGTAGTAGTTTCTAACTTGGTACAAAATGTTTATTAAAATATGTTAGAAATATTTGATAATGTTAGAATTATTTTTACTATTTTGCATATACATTATTAAATAGCGAATGTTTTATTATTTATTTTAATGTATTGTTTAAATGAGTGAATGCAATAAAAAGGTTTTATTAACATATATAGATATAGGTTATAAACTAATTGTTGGTATTTTTATTTTTCTAGTATTTAATATTAGAAAGGTAATTAGTATGAATAAGTAGATATAAATGTATATACATATATAAGTATATATATACAAGCTTAATATATGATTATATTGTTATTCAGTAAAAAAAAAATACAATTCCTTTAAATCTCGTGAGTTTTCAATAACTCACGAGATAGACTTTCTACACAAACCAGATCCTATTTCTCCATTCTTTCCGCAAGCTGTGGCTCTCAAAGAGAGTTGGATTCGATTAAATTATCAATCGAATATCTTCAAATCTTCAATAAAATCCATCACAACCTAAACCTTCTCCGATTCGACCTAATTTTATGATATGTTCCTGCGCAAATGGGAATCAAACCCGACCCAAAAAAATGGAATTTAAATTCCCAGTATAACCGAACGACGAGGTGAATTCTTCCAAATTTTACTTTGAAAACTCCCTGCAAATCCTACGCACAAATCCCCGAGCACCCCTGACAACCCCACGCTCCTACTAGATCGCCTGTACACCTCCGTCGGTCTCCGTGTTGTCGAAAAGGCTCACAAATCTGATAGCAAACAGAGGACTCTGTTTTCCACTCCACCCGCCAGGTACTCCTGTTCTCCTCATTATTTCTTCAAATCTGTTCGATAAGCTTTTCGTTCCAACAAATCCTATTGAGAGTTTACATAACCCTCTTGAACCCCTAGCCAGTAGGTTTGGGTATAGATAACCAAGTTGCATGTGCCATCGACGCAAAGTCGATGGAAAACAGTCCTAAAACATAACAGAAACCCAGCCCCAAACCGCAACTTTGAAGGCAACGTTTTGCCGATTCTTGGACAATTTCTAGAATATGTTTAAACAGAGTTGTAAACAACATATACGAGAAGGAAAACCAACTTGTAGTTTTACTTTTCATTGTTTATAGTGTGATTAATTCAGTTTCAAACTTTAGAGAAAAATAGTTTTTAAAAATATAAGTTTTTGGAAAAATTAACCGATACGGCATGCGCCCCGACAAACTGGATGACGTGGTCGCAAACGATATGCATCAAAAGGCACGTATGGATGTTCTCGACATGTGGACTCATGGAACTCGATTTCGTTGCGTGTGCACGACGCAATCAGAGCATATCCGTCAAAATACCCCCGTATCGACCTTTTGCAAACTAGTCCATAACTTTGTGCACGTTCGTCATATCGAGACGAAACTTATGCCAACAAGACCGAATCATTTTTCTGGTCCTGTGTGCCAAGTTTTGTCCGATTCAGAGAAGGTCGACCGGAACGCTTTTTTTTGTGGGCCCGCGGCCCGATCCAACTGGCAAAATTGTGCATGGCCTGCCGAATCTAACTTTGGACATTCGGTTGGGTTTGTCTCCTTAAACTGGATCCGTAGACATGTGGTTTGACGACTGTAGAGATATTAGATGTTGGACTACTTTTTGGTGCAAAATGGGTCCAACGACGGATATCGTTTTAACCCAAAATTATAATTTTACCGTTGTGTCCAAAATTGGACTTTTGGACAGACGTTTCTTAGATATTTCTTTTATACCAAAACTGTTCGTGATGTTTATTTCAGCATCCGAGGTCGTTCGTAAAAGTTTGCTTTCGTCGCTTCGCTATTCTAACGATTTTACTCATCGGCCATCGCAATTCTGCATACTACCTCCAGGCAAGATACCTTGCCATTTGCTGTCTATTTACTTATCTCTTACTCATGCATTTATTTATTATTGTCTTCTGCAAAATAAACTGTGATACCTTGTTATAGTTTTATATTCATGTTATTTACTTACTTTTTGCACATTAACCTAGAGTTAAGGGACCGCCCTTTTGTTGAGTTGCATTCTTGGGCATTGACACATTTGTACCACGAAGTTGCGAGTCACATTTAGAACTCAGACATGCGGGACTGGTTGGCCACTAGTACGTATAAGCCGTGCGATAGGATTAACCGCTAATATTATTGCAGTTTTAGTTTGATTTAGCGGTTAATAGAGCTTATGTGTTGTGGATACAACATAGTAGGCATGGGGCGGGAAAGAAAATTCTTTAGCGTATGGGCTACTACAAACTTTACCTTTTGTAACCCGTGAGCTCCGTCAGAGACGCGGGTGAAATTACCCATGATTACAGATGGCCAATGACGTTCTGCGAAACGTTATGCTCTTACCTACTGGGCCTTTGGTGCCCCAAGGGGGGACCTTGCTGATCCATTTTAGCCAGTTCCCATGCATAGGAGGGTTGTTCTTAAAACTGCATTCACTAGATTGGTTAGGCTATCCTATCCGTTAGGTATGAGTACTCTTGGTTTGGGTACTTGTATCTAATCGTAGCTTGGAACAGTAACTTGTCGCGGACTAGTTTGCCACATCTTATCCTTATTTGGTTGTAGGTGTGATTCACTACTTCGATGAGAAGGTACTGAACCATATTTTGGTCCGAATACTATATATTGGATTCATGACTTGGGAAGATCCATCATCGTGGATTAGGGTGCCATCTCCTGTCCTTGTTTGGTTGGGGGAATGGTATGCTAATCCAATGATAGAATATTGGACCATGATGTGATCCAATTTGACTTATTATTATTGAGCAGTTTATATTCAGTTTATATGGCATGTTCTTTTTGTATCTTGTTACGTCCCTCTGAGGACCTGATGATCTCTCCAGGTATAGATGTGCAGGACTTCCCGCAGGAGTATGGCTCCGATCTAGACTCATTCTTCACGATCGAGCGAGTCGTACCTTCTGATCACAGCTACCCCTATTGGGTCAAGGAGCCTATTTAGTAATCTTTTTCCTTATTCTGGTTATCTTGGAGGTTGGACTCTATTTCCTTTTAGTTTATTCTAGTGCCAGTAGTGGATTTGTCATCGCCCGGCCAACAACTATATTTTGAAATTTACTTTGATATATGAGATACCATTTTCTTTATATTCTATTGTGGATGAGATGTAGCTTTTACTTGTGAGTGTCTGTTATTTATTCACAATACAGCTTATGTGTGTATTAGAGATTCCCGTGTATTGGTGTGTATCTCATATACATGCAGCTGGCATACTACGTTCCCAGTCCTACATATTTTGGGACTGGGGCGTTATGTCTCGACCCGCACCCAGTATAGGGGCACAAAAACTGGGTATGTCCAGCCTACGCCGTAGTGTCGGCGATAGAACGCTGTCCTAGGTCACATACATCTAACAATTATAAGGTACCTGTACAATATATACGCTCCGAGCAGAGGATAATATAGAAATGTATAACTCAATCACAGCTAAGGTAGAAATATGATAAAATAAATAGATATAAAATTCGCCAAATGAAATACAACAGGAGAAGAAGTCTAAGTATCTAAGATAACGTCTCCACAACGTCCAGAATAATAATATTCCAAATAAGTACATAATGTACCCAAAATAAGACAAGACAATAAAGTAAGATAACTAGTCTAGCTAACTAGCCTAGACTACTGGGGTAATGTTCTCTGTAAGGACTAGGTCCTCCTGGGAGTCCAGCTCGCAGGTGTCATCTAGGCCTGCTCTGTAGTACGTAGGACAAAAACGAGCACAATATATCTCACGCAGTTCATAATATGACAGAAAATGTAAACATGCTATAGAGTAAGATACATGAAATGCTGAAGAATATATATGAAGTAAAAGAGATGACTGTAAGGAAATATCTACTATAAGTAAAGAACTAACAGTGGCCTGATGTAGAGTACAAGATAGACTTGTGAACGGCTTGAATTTGCATATGATTATACTAAGAGTTTGCACATGATTACACTATTTTGGAATTGTTCACATGACCATTTATACTCCCCCGTACCCCAATCAATACACAAGGATCCAGACAAGTTATGTTATTGTACATGATTTCACATGGGAGCCCACAAATGGGTGCACGTGAAATATACATAAGGGGATCTGTGAACATGAGAGTACATGAATCACAAGAGTGCACATGAATGGTGAAAGCACATGAATACATGATGTACGTGAAAAGCACATGACATGACATATCTCGATGCTCCCGAGGGGAATAACATCTCATGAAGGGATCCAAATAGTACCAATTCGTGTTAACAACGTGACAACATCAAGTAAAGTAATTTAGAGCATAAATATAAATTCTATCAAGTAAGAAACGGTCAGAGAATGTACTCGTCTGATATCCTGAGTATCCGATGAGTATAGATGTCCAGACAGAGTAGATGAGTCCTATTTAGAGCAACACAGGTCACAACTTATCCAAAATGGTAATATTAAACTTTACAATACATTCTACAAGAATTCTAGGTCATTCTAGGCTAAAGTCAACTCTTGGTCAACTCTAGTCAACTACACTAGTCAAACTAGGTCAACCAAGCTATACTAGGTCCAAGCCTAGTCCAACAAATCTCACTAAGCCTAACCAAGCCTAGGCTAGCACTCAAACACAATCAAAGGGCAACACAAGTTATCACACACACAAATACAAACTATGTATATATATACCTATACAATATATATATATATATAGGCATTCATATAGGCTAGTGCCTAATACACAAGCAAGGCACAAACATGGTATATATATAAATAGGGGTGAGTGTGTGTCACACATTGTTGTGGATAGTGATACGGGGGGTGTGTGTGGACTACAAGTTAGAGGGGGGGGGTGTGTGTATAGGCATACCTGTGTAGTGTGTGTGTGTATAGTTTCATAGTGTGTGTATGTACAGGTTATGAGGGTGATAGGGTGTGTGTGTTCAACTGTGTGGTCAGTAGGTTAGGGAGTGTGTGTGAGTGGTTGTTGGCAGGTTATATAGTGATAGGATGTGTGTGTGAGTGGTTGTTGTTCTCAGGTTATATGTGAAATCAGGTTGGCAATGAACAACTTCTCAGGTAAATGTGTGTTCCCAGGTTCAGTCGAGTGTAGGCGTGTGTGTGTGTGATGTACACTAGTGAATAGTATATCCAGAACATGGTGGGGGAGAGTTGAGGTCTGGGTTTGTGTGTACAGCAGTGAAATGTTTACATCTCAGGAAAAATACCATGTAACCTTATTTCAGTTCATCACATATAGACCTAAACCTTCATTTCAGAAATATACTAAACCTAGTAGCAGTTAGCCCTATGTATCCTCACTCACATAGTCAATTCGAGCTCCACATTGAACCCCAACACAAAATCAAATAACCCAGATATGATATCACATATATATGACATATTAATTATATTTGAAATCAATAAAACTTATTCGAAATCTCAGGAAAACAGGTTACTGTCCGAGTATCAGTAACAATGGGGAAAAACCCAAATCCAGCAGAAATCAAGTAAAAATCCCATATTAATGGTTGGTAAACACTCGTGCATATATCAGTGTGTCCTACGAGTCGTATGTTGTCCACACAATAGGACACGACGTGTCCAGACACTCACAAACACTCGCCAACACACGACCACTACACAGGCTAGTACGGCGAGTCCACGAGCTCATGGATACGACACAACTCACGTGAGTCACGTGGTTGTGTCCACGTGTTGCCCGCACATAGGATTACACACTCGACATGACACTTCGTGTCCTCAGCATGTCTACACTCTGTACGACACGCGTATCAGAGCCTAGACACGGCTACTGCACAGTGTACATGAAATCAGTGTGTTCATAAATATGATGCCGATACGAAACGACTCGTCATGCCACTTGGGGGCTGACGTGTCAGTCACTGTCCTAAGGCATTCACCAAGCGCCACGTGTCCAAGTGATATAAACACGAAGAACTTGCTGTCGGGTAGCAGGACACTGCTCGCATGGTCTGTGCGGTGTGTCCAGCCCCTCATTCGACATGACACAAAGCCGATGATCGACTCAGTCATGCACAAAATCCAAGAGCACATGTAGCTCTACAAATTTGTTCAAAAAGATTTCAAAAATAATAATAAAATTGCCATTGAGGCATTTCATCAAACACCTATAAGCCTACACTGATACGTGTCCGATACGAACACCAAATCAACACGAATTTCCACCAAAATTTTCCCATAGCGAGGGGACACCTAGATAGATGCATCTATGGAAATAAATCAAGATTTTAAGGTGATTTGAAGGGATTACCTATAGATAGCCAATCTCTAAGAAAAAGCTCCAAATAGTGAAGTCTCATTCCTTAAGTAATATCCCAATGAGCTTCCCTCCTTGCAAGCTAGCCTCTTTCAACTTCTACTCCAGATTTAGAATAAAATGCAAAAGATTGTGATCAATTTGGTGGAGGAATGATGAAAGGGGGAAGAAATTAGGGTTTCCTAAAGAGAAATTTCTAAAAGAGGTAAGTGGTTATGAAGAGATATTATATAGGCTGAAATTAGGTCCTACTTGGACTGTGGTGGCCGACCATGTAGGAAATTAGGGTTAGGATTTTATGTGAATGGGCTTTAGGCTAAGATCATTAGCTAGCTAGTTCAACCCCTTAGCCATAAGTCCAAATACAAAACTCTCATAATCGTCTCATAAACCCTAGCCACACTCAAGTCAACTAAGATCAACTTAAGTTATATTAGGGTCTCACACCATGCTAACAAAGTCACCAAAGTCAAAGTCAAATTCTAGGCTAGTCTCTAAAGTCACAACTAGCAAAAGTCAAAAATCACAACACCAATGCAACAAATAATAAAATAATTCACAAAAACTAAAATGACTAAAATATCCTCAAACTAAAATGTGGTAATGACAAATCTACCCTCCTTAAAAGAATTTTGTCCTCGAAATTGAAAGGCAAAACTGAACTGATGAGAAGGATAGACAATCATACCTCAAGGTCCAAAAAGATATGGGTATCGCTCGCGCATCTCATCCTCCAGCTCCTAGGTAGACTCTCTTAGATAATGATTCCTCCATGCGATGCGAACCAAGGGTATCACCTACTTTCTTAGAACCTTCTCTCGTCGATCCAGAATCTCCCCAGGCTGCTCTGGATAGCTAAGAGTAGGTCCCACCTCAATCTCTAAGTGATCGAGTACATGGCTAGGATCTGCCACATACCGTCTTAGTTGCGACGCGTGGAATACGTTATGGACTCCCACTAGTACAGGTGACAAGTCTATCCTGTAAGGCACGTCATCGACTCTCTCGCTGATCATGAAAGATCCGATGAAGCGCGAGCTAAGCTTTCTATCTCCACCAAAATGTATCGTACCACGTGTCGGAGATATCCTCAAGAAAACCAGATCTCCAACCTAATCACAATAAGGTCTCAATTACTAATATATTCAAACATGATCAAATAAAATCAAAAATAAAATAACTCTTAATTCTAATCATATCCCTAAATTGTACCTCAAACTCCAAAGGTCTGCGGTGGCTATCGGTCCAGTGCCGATGTCTGTCCCGCATCACGCGAATCCGGTCTCTAATGAGCTTCACCTTCTCGGCTGCATCTATAACCATCTCAGGTCCTAATAAAGCTCGCTCTCCAACGTCATCCCAAGACAAGGGTGTACGACATATACGCCCGCACAGCACCTCGAATGGTGACATCTCAATGCTGGCCTGAAAACTATTGTTGTATGCAAACTCCACTAAGTGCAGGTGATCCTCCCAGGATCCTCTAAAATCTAAGACACAAGTCCGCAGCATGTCCTCGAGTGTCTGAATAGTCATCTCTGACTGTCCGTCCGTCTGAGGGTGGTATGCAGTACTAAACTTGAACTGAGTGCCCAAACTAGTCTGCAGACTCCGCCAAAAATGAGAAGTAAATCGACTATCCCGATACGAGACAATGCTCACCGGAACTCCATGAATCCTGATAATCTGTCGCATATACATCTTTGCTAGCCTCTCAGTAGACGTACCCACTTTAAATGGCAAAAAGTAGGCCGATTTGGTCTTCCTGTCTACGATGACCCAAATTGCGTCTTTCCCTCCTGCTGTATGCGATAATCCAAAAAAAAGTCCATCGTGATGTGCTTCCACTTCCACTCTGGAATGGAAAATGGCTGTAACAAATCTCCTGGCCTCTGCCTCTCTGTCTTGACCTGCTGACAGACCAAACATCTGGCTACGAAGTGAGCTACCTTTCGCTTTGTCCCATACCACCAAACATGCTCACTCAGATCCCTATACATCTTGTTGGCACCTGGATGTGTAGAGTACTGAGATCAGTGGGCCTCCTGCATGACCTACTCCCGGAGCTCTCCACTAGGCACACTAAGTCTGGAACCGTGCCTCAATACGCCATCCTCTGCAAGAGTAAACTCATCATCCACCAATCCTGTTCGAACCTGCTCTCGGATACACCGCAGAGCAACATCCTTGAACTGAGTTAACTTGATCCTCTCCATCAAGTCCAACTGAATTTGAAGGCCCCACATCTGCATCTGAACTTCTGGCACAACCACCTCGATCCCTAGGCTCTCCAAATCTGCTAGCAAGTGACGATCCATCGTCAAACACATGGATGTCGGATACCTACTCAAGGCTTCGGCAACCACATTGGCCTTCCCTGGGTGATACTGTAGTAAAATGTCGAAGTCCTTCATCAACTCCAACCACATGCGCTGCCTTATGTTGAGCTCCTTCTGTGTAAACACATACTTCAAGCTCTTATGATCTGTAAAGATCTCCACCCGCTCTCCGTATAAATAGTGTTTCCACAACTTCAAAGCAAATATAACTGTTGCCCACTCCAGGTCATGGGTAGGGTAGTTCTTTTCATGAGGACGTAACTGCCTGGAAGCATAGGCAATCACCTTCCCAAGCTGCTACAAGACACAACCCAAACCCTTCCCTGAGGCGTCACTGTAGATAGTGAACCCTTCTGATCCTGATGGCTATGTCAGAATCGGAGCTGTCGTCAGCCGCTTCTTCAACTCATCAAAAGCGACCTGACACTCCTCTGACCAGACAAACTCTGCATCCTTCCTGGTTAGCCTAGTCAATGGCTCTGCAACCCGGAAGAAATCCTGCACGAACCTCCTATAGTAGCCTGCCAATCCCAAGAAGCTCCTGATCTTCGCTACTAAATTCGGTGCTGTCCAAGCCTCAACTGCCGTAATCTTCTTCGGGTCAACTGAAATCCCATCTCTAGTCACCATATGCCCCAAGAAGTCAACTCTGTCTAGAAAGAACTCACACTATGAGAGCTTGCCATAAAGCTCCTCCCTCCTGAGAGTCTCCAGAACCACTCTCAATTGCTCCTCATGGTCCTCCTCAGTCTTCGAGTATACTAGAATATCATCGATGAACACCACCACGAACTTGTCCAAGTACTGATGGAACATCTTTTTCATCAGGTTCATAAATATCGTCGAGGCATTAGTCAACCCAAATGGTATCACCATGAACTCAAACTGGCCATACCGTATCCTGAATGCGGTATTCAGGATATCCTCATTCTTTATCTTCACATGATGGTAACCTGACCTCAGTTCAATCTTAGAAAATACCTTCGCCCCACTCAGCTGATCGAAAGATCGTCGATCCTCGGCAACTGGTACTTGTTCTTGATCGTGAGGTTGTTGAGTGCCCTGTAGTCATTACATATCCTGACCGACCCATCCTTCTTCGGTACAAAGAGTACCGGTGCACCCCATGGTGAAGAACTCGATCGGATGAACCCCTTATCCTGCAGCTCATCTACCTGCTTTTTTAACTCTACCAGCTCGCTGTTGTTTACCCTATAGACGTGCTGAGATATCGGCTCTGTGCCGGGCACTAAGTCTATAGAGAACTCTACGTCTCTGTCCGGTAGTAGTCCTGGCAAATCCTTCGAAAATATGTCCATGAACTCCGCTATCAAAAGGTGTTGCACTGCCTGCTCAACTGATACTCCGCAGAAAACTCCGCTGCTCTGCTCCACCTACTGCCGGGTGAACTCGAACTTTGGCTCTCCCGGTGCTATAAAAAGAACTCTATCCCACGGCAATCTATGCTGGCGTGGTGCCTGCTCAACTAATCCATACCGAGTACGATATCGTAGTTCAATAATGGCATCACGAACAGACTCATATCCAACTCTCGGCCTCCCAAATCAACTCTCCGATCCTTGCAAATATCGCTAACGAAGATAATACCACCCCAGTCGTGATCTTGCAAGTCCTAGGCAATGATTCAGATACAAGGTGGTGTCTAATAGCAAAAGATACAGATACGAAGCTGTAGGAAGCCCCTGAATCGAACAATGCAAAAGCTGGAATGGAGTCGAGAAGAATAGAACCTGCGATCAGCTTCCGATAGCCTCTGCATCCTCAGCTGCCATGACGAAAGCTCATCTCTGCTGACCTCCCCTGGCCTGCTGCTGATGCTAAGCGAACCTCTGCTGCTGAGTCTGTAAGGGTCCCTTCTGCTATACTGCTGGAGCTCTGGCTTCCGCTCCCTGAGCTGCTCGTCCTGGAGACATGGAACACTCCTTCAGCTGGTGCTCCACCGAACCGCAGAATAGGTACTTCCCGAGCCTTTTCCTGCAGTCATTCCATACATGCCCTGGCTTCTTGCAGAAGCCACAACTAACGGGCTGCTGCCTGAGTGCCTGTGGCTGAACCTCGGCTGCTACTGCTGTACCTGCTAGAAAGGTGCACGACCTTGCCCCTTGAACTATTGTGGTTGGAACTGCCTCTACTGCTGCTGGTACAGCTGCTAAAAGTGAGGCCTCTTGGCCGATCCTCCGCTGCTACTGGCTCCATGTATGTCTCAACCCTTCTTGAGCCTTAGCTTAAGATCATCCTCTGCTGCTAGGGCACCCACCAAAATCTTCTCAAAAGTAGCACTCCGGTCACTCTTGTTCAAGGACTTGACCTTCTTGACTAACTCCTTTCAGAATCTTCGGGCCTTCGTCGTCTCATTGAGTCCCTTAACAAATCTGCCCAGACGGCAGAACTCCCCAGCGTACTCCTCGACAGTCTGATTGCCCTGAACTAAGCTCTCAAACTGCATCTCCAGGGCGCCAAGAGCTGTGTTAGGGAAAAACTTTTCCTTGAACAGCTTCTTGAAGGCTGTCCAAGTCTGTCCCTCTGTACTTACCCTCGGGTCCGTCTGGTATCATGTGGGGGCTAGTTCCTGCATCTGACAATATGCCGCCTCAATCTGCAGTCGTGCTGGAATCTCCGCCAGCCGAAAGATCTCCTCGATGTGCTCTATCCAGTCATCCGTATACAGAATTCCTTCAGTGCCGCGGAAGTCCTACGGACGCATTTTCTGGAAGTCCTGGATCCCTGGTGTCATCGGCTGATACAGCTATTTCTGGGCTGCCTGGGCTGCACAATAACTCTCTCCACTGTCGTCAGGGCAGCTGATTGGTATTCTCTATGCCCGACTGAAAATGAGCGGACTACTATCGCTGGGCCTCCACCATCATCTGAAAGAAGTCGAACAACTGTGCTGCATCAACTGATCCCGAAGGTGGCTGCTGCCGAAAGAAATCGGGAATGACTGGGGAAGGTCTTTATACAGGCTGAGGTGCAACTCCAAATACAGCAGAAAATGCCAACCTGAGCTGGCACAACAGGAGCTGTGGTCTCGAGGCCCTGCTGAACAGGATGAGAGGTGGCCGACCTCTCGATAGTATCCCCCGGACCGAAGCAATGAGATCGTGTCACCATAACCATCCTGAAAACAGATCAAAACAAGAAGCAATTACTGAGAATGAAGCGAAAAATCAAAGAAGGACAGTTCTTTTATTCAAAGGAAAGCATTTAGTCAACAAGAATTTAGATAACAAGTATTGGATCGAAGTTTTCCTAATGTGATTGAGTACCTCAAAACTATATCATATATCCTACTGCAGGCTGTAGTGATACTCTAGTTCGAATACCACTACAAATCTAGACCTGCATGGGCCACAACTAAAAATGTGTCACAACCCGCACCCAGTGTAGGGGCACGAGAAGTGGGTACGTCCAGCCTACACGACAGTATCGACGGTAGAACGTTGTCCTAGGTCACATACATCTAACAATTATAAGGTACCTGTACAATATATACGCTCCGAACGTAGGATAATATAGAAATGTACCACTCAATCACAGCTATGGTAGAAATACGATAAGATATATAGATGTGAAAGTCGCCAAATGAAATACAACAGGATAAGAAGTCTAAGTGTCTAAGATAACATCTCCACAACATCTAGAGTAATAATATCCCAAATAAGTACATAATGTATCTAAAATAAGACAAGACAATAAAGTAAGATAACTAGTCTAGCTAACTAGCCTAGACTACTGGGATAATGTTCTCTGCAAGGACTGGGTCCTCCTGGGAGTCCCGCTCGCAGGTGTCATCTAGGCCTGCTTTGTAGTACGTAGGACAGATCTTTTTAATATTATATGTAATATTTTAACAGGTCCAGTCAGGACAGGAACGAGCACATTATATCTCACGCAGTTCATAACATGACAGGAAATGTAAGCATGCTATAGAGTAAGATATATGAAACGCTGAAGAATATATATGAAGTAAAAGAGATAACTGTAAGAAAATATCTACTATAAGTAAAGAACTAATAGTGGCTAGTGATGTAGAGTACAAGATAGATATGTGAACGACTTGAATTTGCACATGATTATACTAAGAGTTTTCACATGATTATACTACTTTGGAATTGTTCACATGACCATTTATACTCTCCCGTACCCCAATCAATACACAAGGATCCAGACAAGTTATATTATTGTAAATAATTTCACATGGGGGCCCATAAATGGGTGTACATGAAGTATACATGAGGGGCTCTATGAACATGAGAGTACATAAATCACAAGAGTGCACATGAATGGTGAAAGCACATGAATACATGATGTACGTGAAAAGCACATGAGATGAAGTATCCCGATGCTCCCGAGGGGGATAATATCTCATGAAGAGATCCATATAGTACCAATCCGTGTTAACAACGTGACAACATCAAGTAAAGTAATCTAGAGCATAAATATTAATCCTATTAAGTATGAAACGGTCAGAGAATGTACTCGCCTGATATCCTAAGTATTCGATGAGTATAGATGTCCAGACAGAGTAGATGAGTCCTATTTAGAGCAACACAGGTCACAACATATCCATAATCGTAATATTAAACTTTACAATGCATTCTATATGAATTCTAGGTCATTTAGACTAAAATTAACTCTTGGTCAACTCTAGTCAACTACACTAGTCAAACTAGGTCAACCAAGCTATACTAGGTCCAAGCCTAGTCCAACAAGTCTCACTAAGCCTAACCAAACCTAGGCTAGCAGACAAACACAACAATCAAAGGGCAAAACAAGTTATCACACACACAAATACAAACTATGTATATATATATATATATTTATATATATATATATATATATATATATATATATATATATATATATATATAGGCATTCATATTGGCTAGTGCCTAATACACAAGCAAGGCACAAACCTGGTATATATATAAATAGAGGTGAGTGTGGGTCACACATTGTAGTGGATAGTGATATGGTGTGTGTGTACTGTAAGTTAGAGGGTGTGTGTGTCTATAGGCATACCTGTGTAGTGTGTGTGTATAGTTTCATAGTGTGTGTGTGTGTGTGCAGGTTATGAGGGTGATAGGGTGTGTGTGTTCAATTGTGTGGTCATTGGGTTAGGGAGTGTGTGTGAGTGGTTGTTGGCAGGTTATATAGTGATAGGATGTGTGCGTGAGTGGTTGTTGTTCTCAGATTATATGTGAAATCAGGTTGGCAGTGAACAACTTCTCAGGTAAATGTGTGTTCCCAGGTTCAGTCGAGTGTAGTCGTGTGTGTGTGATGTACACTAGTGAATAGTGTGTCCAAAACATGGTAGGGGGAGTTGAGGTCTGGGTTTGTGTGTACAGCAGTGCAATGGTTACATCTCAGGAAAAATACCATGTAACCTCATTTTAGTTCATCACATATAGACCTAAACCTTCATTTTTAGAAATATACAAAATCTGGTAGCAGTTAACCCTATGTATCCTCACTCAAACAGCCAATTTGAGCTCCATATTGAACCCTAACACAAAATCAAATAAACCAAATATGATATCACATATATATGACATATATATTACATCTGAAATTAATAAAACTCATTCAAAATCTCAGGAAAATAGGTTACTATACGCGTATCAGTAACAATAGGAAAAAACCCAAATCCAACACGAAATCAAGTAAAAATCCTAAATTAATGGTTGGTAAACACTCGTGCATATATCAGTGTGTCCCACAAGTCATATGGTGTCCACACAACAGGACACGACGTGTCTTGACACTCACGAACACTCGCCAACACACGGCCACTGCACAGGCTCGTACGACGAGTCCATGAGCTCGTGGACATGATACGACTCACGTAGAGTCACGTGGTTGTGTCCACGTGTTTCCCACACGTAGGATTATATATTCGATATAACACTTCATTCCATGGCGTGTCTACACTCTGTACGATATGCGTATCAGAGCCTAGACACGGCTACTGCACAGTGTACATGGAATTGGTGCATTCACAAACACGATGTCGATACGACACGACTCGTCATACCACTTGAGGGCTGACGTGTCACGACCCGCACCCACTGTGAGGGTACGAGAACGTAACAACGCCCAGCCTACGCCGCAGTGTCGGCGGTAGAATGCTGTCCTAGGTCAATTATCTAACAATATAAGGTACCTGTACAGTATATACACTCCGAATGGAGGTGACATAGCAAAATACAATCTCAATCACATCTAAGGCAGAATGATAAGATAAAAAGATAGATAGATAAATACTGGAATGAAAGAATATACATAACAACCAGAGAGTCTAAGTGTCTAAGATAACATCTCAACAACATCCAGAATACAAGTCTCAACTACTGAATATGAAAGAATATATACAATCCAGATCTCAAATAACAGAAATAGTAAACCTAGACTAGGGAGCCTCAGTCTCTAAGCTAGTGGATCAGTCTGGAAATCTGGGTCACAAGAGTCATCTACAGCTGTCCCATAGTAGGTGTCTACGCAGGCCTCATCCTCATCCTCTGTAATATTTTTAACCGGTCCAGTCAGGACGGGAGCGAGCAGAAAACATCTCACACAGTTCATATCAAGTTAGGAAATATAAAGCATGCAATAGAGTAAGGTACATGAAACGCTGAAAGAAGAATGTACATAAAAAACAGTAGAGATTTGATAACAAGAAATATCTATATATGATAAGTAAGAACTGTAAGCCAACTGTGATTTAGAGTACAATATGGTTATGTAAACGGTCTAAGACAATGCAATGGTAACTCCATTGTACGTGGGTGTACAATAGACATATACAATAGTTATACAATATTGTACAATAGGATTTGAGTACATAACCCATTCTACTCCCCCTCCCCAATCAATACACAAGGATCCACTCCAGTTACGTTATCTTATACAATAGTGTATAATGTTATACAATGGATGTACAATATTATACAATAGATGTACAATGTTATACAATAGTGTACAATGGTCTATCCCTGGAACTCATGTGATAATGAGAGTACAATATGCACAATGAGTATACAAGGATATGAGTATTCAATAAATACAATATGTAAGTGAAACGTACATCACAATATGTATTTAGTGAATACAAGGAGATAACATCCCAAAAGAAGATCCATATAGTACCAATCCGTGATAACAATCGTGTCAGCATCAAGTACAGTAATCTAGAGCAAGAATGTAAATCCAGATAGGTATGAAACGGTCAGAGAATGTACTCGCCTGATATCCTGAGTGTCTGAAGAGAATATACTGTCCGAGGAGTGGTGTTTGCTCCTATAGAAGAGTACAAGTCACTATGAGTCTAAAATGATAAAAAGATGCGTTACAATGTATTCTAAATGAATCTAGGTCAATCTAGGTCAAACCTAAGTCACACCAAGCTAAACTAGGTCATACTGAGCCAAACTGGGTCACACTAGGACAACCAAGGTCACAGGAAATCAATCCAAGTCAAACTAGGTCAATTTTGGTAAAGGGTTGACTTACAGTTGACTTTTGGTGAAAAAGTCAACTCTGGTCAACTCTGGTCAACACTGAGTCAACCCTGGGTCAACCCTAGGTCAAACTAGTCAAATGTTGACTAACTGTTGACTTTCAGTCAATTGGTCAACTCTGATTTGGTTTCGGTCAAATCTAGTCGCTTAAAGGCTAAGTTTGACTCTCGGTTGACTTTGTTGACTTTTGGTCAAAATGGTCAACCGACGTCAAAACTAGTCTATGAGCACTATATTTGATCATTACCAACCAAGGGAACCAAGTTCTAACTCTATTTTAGACTCTAGACTCAATTACCCTATTTCTAGGTATTACCTACATTACCCTTACCAAGGTAATCCCGATTACCTTGCACATACCACTCTAACCTAGGAATACTAGCCTAGGTTTCCTAGGATAGCTAGATACTATCCTATCTAAGGGTTACCTACCAAGATACATAGGTTTTCTAGGTATCTAACTCATCTTAGACCACATGTTGGTTATCTACCCTTTACCTTATCATATACCTTACCAATATCACATATCACTCTCACATCTCCCTAACACTCACTCACACACAATACTCATGATACCACACTCACTTACACATGGTCACACATAGGCTCTACCTATAGGTTTACATATAGGCCCTCCTATAGGCTACTAGCTATACTCATATATCACTCACTCTCACAAATACATATATAAACTCACGCACACAAATACCTATATACTCTCACACCCACAATTACATATATAATCTCACACACTCTAATATATATATACTTATATAGGACACCTATAAGGCTCATGCCATACTCTTATAATCTCACACACACACACAAATGGCTCACAACCACACACACACAAAGGTGAATGTAGGGACTGATTTCAAGGGGTTATGGTGCATGTTTAGGACTAAATTGGTGGACTGAATATAGGTTGAATCTAAGGGCTGTTCATGTGGAAATAGGGGCCTGAAATGGACATGGTTAGGGACTGGATTGGGACAGGGAAAGGCTGAAATATGCAGGACATGGGGACTGATATGGGACTGTGCAAAGGGTGGTGTATGGGACTCATCTTGGGGCTGTTATGGACAGCATATAAGGGTCTATCATGGACTGTTTTAGTGGTGTGAAGGACTGTAATGTGGTGGTATTAAGGTGTGGATTTGGGGACAGAGTTGTGACAGTCCAAGGAAAACAAGGGGGACTGATATGTGGTGTATTGGGACAGCAACTTGGGTTTGTTTGGGGACAGCCAAGTGCTGTCCCAATGGACTGGAATGACAGTCCAAAGGAACTAGTTTTGTGGGTTAGGTGGGCTGTTATTGGGACAGCTAGAGGGCTGTTATGGAGTGTATAGGTGGTGGTGTTAAGTGGCTAACAAGGGGACAGCCAAGTGGTTGATATTGGAGGGTGTTTAGGACAGCCATCAATGGCTTGTTAGGGACAGAAATCAATGGTTTTATATGGGCTTTTCACAGGGCCAATTGGGGACTGAAATGCAATGGTTTTGGGTAGTATTTGGACAGCCATATGTTGGCTAATAAGTGATGGTTTATGGGGAAATCTAAAGGGACTGCCATAAGGTGGTTTGATGGACTGTTGGACAGCCAAAAGATGGTGAAAACTCGACTATTTTGAGGGCTATTTAGTGTCATATGGGGATTGGTTGGAGGCAAATAGGACAACAAGTAAGGGGGTTACATGGACTGTTAGAGGACAGTGGGGACAGCCACATGTAGGTGGACTGAAGTGTAGGTGTAGGGCTGCTGTTGGTTGGGTTTCCTCCTCCCTTTCTAACGCATCACAACACTCCTCCACATCCCTCTAATTCCCCTCTCTCACAACCTCTCAAACACCACACCTACAAACTCTAATCCCCTTCTATTCCAACATATACACACACACACTCACAAGCTCTTGGCCGACCCTCTATGTACCCACAACCGATCACAAACATGTACACATTCCCACCATTAAATATATCCACATATAAATAAGCCATAATATGTATATACATATATATATATAAATAGAGATTAATATATATCACCATATATACACATATATAGATATTAGGAATATGATACATTATGATACTATGAAAAACACATTCCTAAACACATGAAAATCTGGAATACATATTAGAATAACATTAAATAAATACACAAATGATTCCACAAGTGTCCAAATAAGGTTTTCTCCATTAGGACACGATCCTATACATAGGACACCTCTACAAGTGTCCAAATGGACACGAAATGGACTCAAATGGACACAAAACCATGTGGGTCATTCCTATGGGTCAAAACCATCCTAATGCATGAGAGAAATGAGAAAGAGAAGGGGGTTTATACCTCCCGATAGATCGAATCGAAGAAAAAGCCTTCCCGAAGCGACACCGACCTGTAGAGATTCCAAACGGACACGAACGAGCTCCGAATCTCTTCAAACTTGGGTAGCTCCTTCCTTGACTAGAATGGAGAAGGAAGAAAGAAGATTTGGTGGAGAAATGGAAGGATTTGGAGATGAAATGATTAGGGATTGCTCTCAAATCAATTTGGGGAAGAACTAGAGAGAGAAAATGAGAGGGGATAATGATGGAATGATTGAGCCTTTCCATACAATGGTGGCCAGCCCTAAATGGCTGATATGACCCTATTTGGAATGTCAAAAATACCCCCCTCTAGCCTATTAACAATATATTAAAAAGAGGTTTAAGTCGGGGGCTAGTTTGGTCATTCTAACACACTAATCTAATTAATCCTAACCCAAATAAATTAGCCTAGTCACTAACTAAAATTAATGACATGTGGGCCATGGCTAACTAGTGTGTGGGTCCACTAGAGTCAAAACTACCCCGGGCCCCCGTTTCAAGTCGGATTGAGCTGAAAATCGAACCCGACTCAAATAACCCCAAAATAATATTATAAATAAATAAATAATTTCAAAAATATTAAAAATGAAAAAATGACAAAAATACCCCTATTTTTGGAAACTGGGGGTGACATGACGTGTCAGTCACTGCCCCAAGGCACCCACCAAGTGTCATGTGTCCAAGTGCTACAGACACGGAGAACTTGCTATCGGGTAGCATAGCAGGACACTGCTCGTATGGTCTGTGCGGCGTGTCCAGCCCCTCATTCGACACGACACAAAGCAGATAATCGACTTAGTCATGCACGAAATCCAAGAGCACATGTAGCTCTACAAATTTGTTCAAAAAGATTTCAAAAAGAACAATAAAATTGCCATTGAGACATTTCATCAAACACCTATAAGCCTACACTGATACGTGTCCGATACGGACACCAAATCAACACGAATTTTCACCAAACTTTTTCTACAGCTAGGGGACACCTAGATGGATGCATCTATGGAAATAAATTAGGATTTTAAGGTAATTTGAAAGGATTACCTATAAAGAGCCAATCTCCAAGAAAAAGTCCCAAATAGAAGTCTCCTTCCTCAAGCAATGTCCCAATGAGCTCCCCTCCTTGCAAGCTAGCCTCCTTTAACTTCTACTCCGGATTTGGAATCAAATGGAAAAGATTGGGATTAATTTGGTGGCAGAATGATGAAAGGGGGAAGAAATTAAGGTTTCCTAAAGGAGAATTTCTAAAAGAGACAAGTGGTTATGAAGAGATATTATATAGGCTGAAATTAGGTCCTACTTGGGCTGTGGCGGCCGGCCATGTAGGGAATTAGGGTTAGAGTTTCATGTGAATGGGCTTTAGGACAAGATCATTAGCTATCTAGCTCAACCCCTTAGCCATAAGTCCAAATACAAAACTCTCCTAATCCTCTCATAAACCCTAGCCACACTCAAGTCAACTAAGACCAACTTAAGTTATATTAGGGTCCCACACCATGCTAAATAAGTCACCAAAGTCAAAGTCAAACTCTAGGCTAGTCTCTAAAGTCACAACTGGCAAAAGTCAAAAATTACAACACCAATACAATAAATAATAAAATAATTCACAAAAACCAAAATGACCAAAATACCCTCAAATTAAAATGTGGTAGTGACACGTTACATATTTTTGTGGTGGCCCATGCAAGTAAAGATAAATTGTTTGGTTACTTTACCGAATCAAGCAAGCCTGAGTATATGGTTAAAAATTTAGGATCTCATCCACATACATGACCTTCTTTCTTGCCTTTATTTCGAACTCGTAACTGACTATCTTGATTTGCTTCTTGTTTGAATTAATCTTCCATAAATTAGTATCCCTCTTTCGTTGTACTAGGTAGACTTGTTCTACCGTTCAATCACACTACTAGTTCAATTTTTATATGTTAGGTAGAATACCTTACGACCTAACTTCCATTAACTTTAACCAAAGCCTTAGACAAGAAGACAGCAGGACGACTATATAGGCCCGAACACCGGACATGTCTTAGATTCTTAAGGAACTTTAACTATTTACCTTTTCTTTCACCATTATCTCACGTACTTATATTTTCCCATCTTGACTAATACTGCTAGTATAGCCTAGCTTTGCGAGCTTACTCTTTTATCGAGCTTGTTCAGGACATATGTTTAATTGTTGGCGCCCACTGATACATTGTCTTATCAGAATAGGTGTATTATGGTCTGATCAACCATAGTGCATTTGGTTCGACCTTCGTATGACTATTCTACGTAGATTGAGTTATGGTTAGCTTAGCCTATTAGACAAATATACTTGTTCTCTAGGTTCTCATCCACAAATTATTTGACATTTCCTTGATTTCCTTATTGAACTCTCTTTCAATTACTTGACATACAACTTACTTGAATCCATTCTAACATTACTCTTATCTTCGTGCCAGCAATATAATATACAAAGCGAACACACATCTACCCTGGCCATCACAGCTGGTGATGCAACTACGCAGGAGGAACGGGTTCCTCTAATGACCCCAGTGACCACTTATCAGCTAGAACATCAGCAGACTGCCACGGCTCCATCGACGGTACACCAGGATACCCAAGTACCCCCAGTCAGCCAGGTTGGGCAGACTACTGCATTACCACCGGAAGAGAATATACCATCACCATTTCCTCCGCAATTTTCACCACAGGCCGGACCCCAGCTGCCTCTACTTCCGACTGATGTGGACCCGACTACCCAGATTATGTATGCTATGCTACAGTCTCTGTAGCAGTAAATTAAATTGTTGAGGCAAAGCATGATGGCCTACCTAGCTAGACCTCCACCACCAGCCTCGGTACCAGCTCCAGCACCTGCTCCACAACCTTATCTAGGCTCCATTAAAGACTTTATCGACATAGGGCCTAAACATTTTAAGGGTACTGAGAGTCCGCTTGAAGTTTTCGTATAGCTTATCAACACGGAGAAATTTTTGAAGGCATCATAGTTGCCAGCACATGATTGGGTGACAGTAGTGGACTTACTCTTAGAAGACAATGCTCATCACTGGTGGAAATCTGAAGAAAGACGACTCGACACTGGAATTATATAGAAGCAGTTCCATGACCTCTTCTATGAGAGATTTTTCCCCATCCATGTTTAAGACGCTCTCTATGACCAGTTCCTTCATCTGAAGCAAGGGAACATGTCGGTAGATAAATACGATACAGAGTTCAGCCGCTTGAGTAGATTTGGTACGACATTGATCCCGATAGAGCTGGAAAAGGCGAGGAGGTTCCATTAGGGGCTCACACCAGAGCTCAAGGCTTTCACTACTACACAGTCTTCAGTCTCTCATGCAGCTGTCTTGGAGGAAGCACATACCCAGGAGCTTCTTTAAAAGGAACAACAGTCACAGAGATGCCCCACACCGGTAGTTGTGCCAGCTAGGGCGACTAAGGGTAGACCCACTAGGAGGCCTACAAGACAGTACCAGCAGAGGCCCACACCTTACCAGAAGCCCACCTGCAACTACTGTGGAAAGAAGGGCTACATTCGAGATGATTGTCGGATTCGTCTCGGCTTATGCTTAAGGTGTAGACCGGAACAACATAAGGTTATAGATTGTCCCGAGCAGCCGAGACAAGGGAAAGAATTTACCATGGCTGTGATAGACCCCCATCCCGGGATTAGAGATCTAGCAGATATTACTCTAGTTCTACCATTTTATAACTTAAGTCATGTCTTTGCATTCGAAAAATACATTTATTAGCTTAGTCAACAAGCATAAGCACTACCTTCGACACCACTAGAAATCTCATGATCATATTCTAGCAAGCTTACTAATAGAAATTCTTGACTTAGTTGTTAGAAATTCTTGCATGACGTGCCTTAAATATGTTACCCCGTCGATTACTCTCGTATGCTATATAATAGAGAATCTTTCTATCTCTATGTATACCATTTCGAACATGACACCTTCCCTCCATTTGGACTAATAAAACAAGTGGTTATAATGTCAATTTCTATCTATATCACCTTGATACCTCTACCGTGACTTTGATATTTGGAGCAAAATATTAGCCATATTCTTCCAACAAAATTCACCTTCATGAACTAGACGAGCCACTCTACATGCATATCATGCGTGTTCCACACAAAAGTACCATCTTGTGCTCCATTCGATTACACTACATGTATGACTTATTTTTTTTGGAACAAACCACGGGTACCCCTTTTAGTCCCATTTATTCTCAACCATGCAATACAAACCCACTCCCTCAAACTATTGGATACCCATGATCCATGAAAGGCTAAGAATACCCCATCTTGTGGAGTATGGTGCCGGCTTGGACTTTATTTTTGACTATCTCCTCTCTCCTTACGGAAATCGAGTATGACTAATGTACTCATTCACCCTGCGTAGTTAGTCTCCTCATTCCTTGCTACTAAGTTTTATTTTAGTTTTGAGGACGAAATTTTTGTAAGTTGGGTAGGATGTAAAACCCCTATATTTTTGGGATTTTTACTGATACTTTAAAGATTTAATCTTGTTTATTTTAGTTTGTTTAAAAACATTCTATTTTTATAAATTTACATAACAAAAATTTTTTGTTAGTAGATTGCTTTATTTTATAATAGTTTTTAACTTGGTACAAAATGTTGATTAAAATATGTTAGAAATATTTGATAATATTAGAATTATTTTTACTATTATGCATAGACATTATTAAATGACGAATGTTTTATTATTTATTTTAATGTATTGTTTAAATGAGTGAATGTAATAAAAAGGTTTTATTAACATATATAGATATTGGTTATAAACTAATTATCGGTATTTTTATTTTTCTAGTATTTAATATTAGAAAGGTAATTAGTATGAATAAGTAGATATAAATATATATATACATATATAAATATATATGTATATATACAAGCTTAATATATGATTATATTGTTATTCAGTAAAAAAACAATTCCTTTAAATCTCGTGAGTTTTCAATAACTCACGAGATAGAATCTCTACACAAAACTGACCCAATTCCTATATTCTTTTTGCAAGTTGTGGCTCTCAAAGAGAGTTGGATTAGATTGAATTATCAATCGAATAACTTCAAATATTCAACAGAATACGTCACAACCTAATCCTTCTCCAATATGACATAATTTTCTGATATGTTCCTGCGCAAATGGGAATCAAACCCGACCCAAAAAATTAGAATTTAAATTCCTAGTATAACCGAACGACGAGGTGAGTTCTTTAAAAACCCCATGCAAACCCTATGCACCAAGCCCCAAGCACCCCTAACAACCCCACTCTCCTACCAGATCGTCTGTACGCCTCCGTCGATCTCTGTGTCACCGAAAAGGCTCACAAATTCGATAGCAAATAGAGGACTCTGTATTCACTCCACCCGTCAGGTACTCCTGTTCTCATTATTTTTTCAAATCTATTCGATAAGCTTTTCGTTCCAAAAAATCCTATTAAGTGTTTACATAACCCTCTTGAACCCCTAGCCAGTAGGTTTGCGTATAGATAACCATGTTGCCTGTGCCACTGACGCAAAGTCGATGGAAAACAGTCCTAAAACAGGACATAAACCCAGCCCCAAACCCTAACTTTGAAGGCAACGTTTTGTCGATTCTTCGACAATTTTTAGAATATGTTTAAACAGAGTTGTAAACAACATATATGAGAAGGAAAACCAACTTGTAGTTTTAATTTTCATTGTTTATAGTGTGATTAATTCAGTTTCAAACTTTAGAGAAAAATAATTTTTAAAAATATAAGTTTTTAGAAAAATTAACAGATACGGCGTGCGCTCCGACAAACTAGGCGACATTGTCGCAAACCATACACATCGAAAGGCGCGTATGGATGTTATCTATATGTGGGAACTGACGAAACTCGATTTCGTAGCATGTGCACGACGCAATCATAGCGTATCTGTCAAGATACCCCCGTATCGACCTTTTGTAAACTAGCCCATAACTTTGTGCACGTTCGTTATATCGAGACGAAACTTACACCAATAGGACCGAATCATTTTTCTGGTCCTGTGTGCCAAGTTTGGTCCGATTCTGAGAAGGTCGACCGGAATGCCTTTTTGGCGGGCATGCGACCTGATCCAACGGGCGAAATTGTGCACGGCCTGCCAAAATACAACTTTGGACATAAGTTTGGTTTTGTCTCCTCAAACCGGATCCGTAGACATGTACTCTGATCACTGTAGAGACCTTAGGTGTTGGCACGCTTTTTGATGCAAAACATGTCCAGTGGCGGATATCATTTTGACCCAAAATTACGATTTTGTTCCTATGTCCAAAACTGGACTTTTGGAAAGGCGTTTCCTAGATATTTCTTTTATACCAAAATTGTTCGTGTTGTTTATTTCAGCATTCGAGGTCATTCGTAAAAGTTGGCTTTTGTCGCTTCGCTATTCTAACGATTTTTTTTATCGAACGTCGCCATACTGCACATTACCTCCAGGCAAGATACCTTGACATTTGCTGTCTATTTACTTATCTCTTACTCATGCATTTATTTTTCTTCTACAAAATAAACTGTGATACCTTGTTATAGTTTTATATTCTTGCTATTTACTTATTTTTTGCACATTAACCTAGAGTTAAGGGACCGTCCTTTTATTGAGTTGCATTCATAGGCCTTGACACATTTGTACCACAAAGTCTCAAGTCGCATTTAAAACTCTGACATGCGGGACTGGTTGGCCACCAGTACGTATAAGTCGTGCGATAGGATTAACCGCTAATAGTATTGCATGTTTAGTTTGACTTAGCGGTTAATACAACATAATAGGCATGGGGTGGGGAGGATAATTCTTTAGCGTATGGGCTACTACACACTTTACCTTCTGTAACCGGTGAGCTCCGTCGGAGATGCGGGTGAGATTATCCATGATTACTAACGGCCACTGACGTTCTGCGGAATGTTATGCTCTTACCTACTGGGCCTCGGGTGCCCCAAGGGAGGACCATGCCGATCCTACTCTAGCTAGAGCCTATGCGTAGGAGGGTTGTTCTTAAAACTGTATTCACTAGATTGGTTAGGCTATCTTATCTGTTAGGTATGAGTACTCTTGGTTGGGTCCTTGTATCTGATCGTAGCTTGGAACAGTAATTTGTCGCGGACTAGTTTACCACATCTTGTCCATGTTTGGTTGTAGGTGTGGCTCACTACTTCGATGAGAAGGTACTGAACCTTATTGTGGTCCAGATACTATATATTGGATTCATGACTTGGAAAGATACATCATCGTGGATTAGGGTGTCATCTCCTGTCCTTGTTTGGTTGGAGGGATGGTATGCTAATCCAATGATGGAGTATTGGACCATGATGTGATCCGATTTGACTTATTATTATTGAGCAGCTTATATTCAGTTTATATGGCATGTTCTTTTTGTAGCTTGTTACGTCCCTCTGAGGACCTGGTGATCTCTCCAGGTGTAGATGTACAGGACTTCCCGTAGGAGTATGGCTACGGTCTAGACTCATCCTTCACGTTCGAACGAGTCGTACCCTCTGATCACAGCTACCCCTATTGGATCGAGGAGCCTATTTAGTCATCTTTTTTCCTTATTCTAGTTATTTTGGAGGTTGGACTCTATTTCCTTTCAGTTTATTCTAGTGCTGGTACTAGATTTGTCTCCGTCTGGCCAACAACTATATTTTGACAATTACTTTAATTTATGAGATACAATTTTTTTTTATATTCTATTCTGGATGAGATGTAGCTTTTATTTGTGACTGTCTGTTATTTATTCACAATTCAGCTTATGTGTGTATTATAGATTTTCATATATTGAAGTATATCTCATATATATGCAGCTGGCATGCTACGTTCCTAGTCCTACATATTTTGGGACGGGGGCGTCACAACTGCTACTGGACTATATGATTAGGGATCAAACATGACGAGTATTCGACATGTTCTAGATTCATTGGGTGGGAAGGACAGTCACTAGACGTAGAGGCTACGATATTTATTCACTTGATGTTGCTGCATAATGGGTGCCCGGAGGGAGCGCCACTTCACGAGTACCCATGACATCATTGTTGGCACATTGGTCATGGTCAAACCAGATTTTAATACTTGATCAAACTCTGTCTCGATATAAATGCAAGTTAACTCAGATGTTTACCTACGACGTTTTGGACACTGCTCAACAATGGATATCTACTTTGTTCAAGACTGAAGCCGTTTGCCACTCCAAATGTACTTCCTGTTAAGCAATGTAATTTTTCATTTTATTGAGTCTAGGAATACATTGTACACCGAGTCGTACTGGCAAATAGGCTATCCGAAAATGTTTTTCAAAACCGTCCTATTCTTTTACAAATGACCTACGTTTTTGAAAAACATTCTTTTTACAAAAAACTTCTGAAAGGATTTTTCAAAAAGCCAAAAATTGATTTTCTCAAAAAATGAACTGGCAGAACCCCAGCAGAACTCGGCCAGAGTTCGGCCATTTGGAACGTTAGTAAACGTTGGATTTTTGAACTTGGTCATCCTTCAGTTGCGGTTTGTTACAAAGAGTTCTGTCCGAATTCTGCCCGAATTCTGTCAGAGTTCTGTCTTTGAAAAAACTATAAATAGAGAAGTATTTCGATCATTTCAAATCACCAAATCACTTTCAATCTCTTCTCTTCCTGAGCTTACATTCTTCCATAGAGTTCTAAAAAGCTTTTATTTTCAAATTTCAAGCCAGTTACAATCCTCTAGTCGATTTGCCAGTACCGTACGGTCTAGAAGTTTCAGAGCGATTGTAATCAAAGGCTTGATAGAAGATACAACTCTTCACAATTGAAGTTGGTCGAGTTCTTCGTATCAAAGCTCACGTCTGTAGAAGTTGCAAGGACTTCGTATGAAAACTTGCAGGATTTTTCAATAGTGGATTCAACTGGAAGCTAGAGTCTTCCGACTGGACTAGTCCTCACAAGAGGAAAACCAGTATAAATCTTGGTGTTTGCGTTTGCCTTCTGATCACTTTTAATTTCTATCATTTACTTTTGTGATTATTATTATATCTGTGATCTAACTGCTAACAAGTTTTTAATTAGCAATATTCCGCTGCCTACTCTATTCACCTCCCTCTAGAGTATTCTGCTTTACGATTTCGTTCCTACAATTGGCATCAGAGCGGGTTATACAGGTAAAGCAAGGTAAAATTGCAGTTATATTCAATTTTTATATAGATCATAGTATTACACATAGCAACTGTGAAATTCACAAGTGAAGGCCAAGCCACAAACAGACCTCCACTGTTTGACGGCATAAACTACACTTATTGGAAAACACGTATGAGTTTCTTTCTGAAATCTCTTGATTTTGACTTATGGTCTGTAGTTATTGATGGCTATAAAAAGCCACCTCCTATTAATGTTGATGGTGTTTTAGTTGAAAAATCCTATGACAAATATACAGAGGAAGAAAAGAAAAAGGCCAGTCTTGACGCACGTGCTATTAACGCTTTATTTTGTGCTTTAGACAGAACTGAATTCAACAGGGTGTCTACTTGCACAACATCAAACGAAGTGTGGAAACTTCTCGAAGTAACCCACGAAGGAACAACACAAGTCAAGGAGTCAAAGATCAGCAGACTTACTCAGGAGTATGAGGCGTTTAAAATGAAGCCAAGTGAATCAGTCACTCAGATGTTTACAAGATTCTTGGATATTGTAAATCCTCTGTCTTCACTAGGCAAGGATTACAGTAACCATGAGAAGCTTCGCAAACTTCTATGAGCCCTTAAAAAGAACTGGATTCCAAAGGCTACTGCAATCATTGAAAGGAATGACCTCTCAACAATGTCTCAAGAAACACTCATGGGTAAGCTACTCACTCACGAGTTAGAACTTCAAGACTTTGAAGATGCTACACCAAAGGAGAAGTCAGAGAAGACGATCGCTCTCAAGGCTCAACATAGAAGAACCATCGAAGATGATTCCGACGACAGCGACTCCGACTCTGAAGATCAAGCTCTTCTGGTAAGAAAATTCAAGAAGTTCATGAGATTTAACAGGAGAACAAAAGACAGCAACAACAACAACAATGAGGAAGATCATATTTGCTACGGATGCAAGAAAAAAGGACACATAAAGAAAGACTGTCCAACAGCATCATCATCAAAGAAAAACAGCAAATATAACAAAAGCTACCTGAATAAATCGACATCAAGAAAGTACGCCAACACAAGCATATGGCATGAAAGTGAAGCCAGCGACTCAGAAGATGAACAATCAGATGACGCTGCAAATGTATGCTTGATGGCTTGTGATCAGGTAATTACTAATCCTCTATTTGATCCTTATGATGATTTCACCTTTGAGCAACTAAGAGAGGCTTTCAGTGAACTGTTAGATGATTACAAGAAACTGCATAGCAAATATGAAACCTCTAAGAAGGTACTCAAAGAGTACAAAGGTGAAATAGGAAGACTTATCGACCTACTAGATCATGTTAGAGATAATGACTCTTCAAATGAGTCTAGTGAGCTTTCTTCTATTAAATTGTTATTACACGAGACTGTTAAGCTATTCGAAGAAAAAGATCAAACTATTATCCAGTTAAAGGAAGACCTATCTAAGGAGAGAAAGAGTCTCCAGTGTGCACAGGTCAGATTAGAATCACTCACATCTGACTATACTAGATTATATGACACTTCCAAAAAGTTGGAAATTAGTTTAGGAAAACGGCCTGAAGTTGCTGCTTTCTATTCTAACACGTGTCAATTACCGAATGATCGGAACACGCCCAACACTGTCAGACCAAACCATACCAAGACTATGCCTAAGAAGACTAATAGGCATGCATTCTTCTATACTAGAAACCAAAACCTACCAATCTTGTACCTCACACTACTTTCAACACTCAAAATGCTAAATATCATTATTGTGGCCTCATTGGTCATATATCTTCTGCATATAGAATCAGAAAGTTAGTAGATTTAAATGTTTATGCATGAATACCAAAAACTAACCAGTCAGGACCCTACAAGAAATAGGTACCAAAAGTTTCATCTACAAATTGTTTTGTAGGTGGGACACTCTTCACATGCTATGAGCAAATGGATCCTCGACAGCGGTTGCTCCCGGCACATGACCGGTGACGCTTCATTATTTGCAACACTGTCGAAGAAGAATAAAGAAGAATATGTCTCCTTCGGTAATAATTTGAGAGGGTACATAATCGGTATCGGTGACATTGGTAAGGCTTCCTATCAAGTGATTAAAGATGTTTGTCTTTTTACCGAGTTAAAACATAATCTGCTCAGCATAAGCCATTTAGCTGATCACGGTTATGGTATTAACTTCGTAAAAGATAAATGTACTATAATTGATAGTTCAACTGGTAGCACTATATTTGAAGGTATTAGGGAAGACAATATATATGTATTCTATTTGTTGGAAGATGCTAACACAGCAGGTAGATGTTTGATGGCCAAAAGCATTGAGAGTCAACTATGGCATATGAGACTCGGTCATGCAAACATGGATACAATTTCAAGATTATCTACGAAGAGGTTGGTACGCGGCTTACCGGATATCTCTTTCAAGAAGGATACGGTATGTAGTGAATGTGAAAAGAACAAAGCTACCAAATCCGCATTCAAATCCAAGAACGTTGTAAGTACCACTAGACCTTTACAATTGTTACATATGGACTTATTTGGACCCAGCAGAATTGCTAGTCTAGGTGGTAAGTTATATGTATTTGTCATTATAGATGACTTCTCTAGATATACATGGATTTATTTTATTGCACGCAAGAACGATGCATTATCAGAATTTGTCACCTTTTGCAAGAAAGTACAGAATGAAAAAAGATTCATGATTACTCGCATTCGTAGTGATCATGACGACGAATTTAAGAATGCAGAATTCAAGCAATTTTGTGACACATACGGTTATTTGCATGAATTCTCTAGCCCTAGGACTCCGCAACAAAATGGAGTTGTGGAACGTAAGAACAGAACTCTATCTGAAATGGCTAGAGTTATGTTAAACCAGTTTAGTCTACCTAGATACTTATGGGCTGAAGCTGTAAATACAACATGCTATATTCTCAATAGGGTTCTAATTCGACCTATATCGAAGAAGACACCCTATGAATGATGGTTTGATAGAACACCAAATGTTTCTTATTTTAAAATCTTTGGTTGTAAATGCTTTATTCTTAATACTAAAGATAATTTGAGTAAATTTGATGAAAAGGCCGATGAAGGTATATTTTTAGGTTATGCAGCAAAGAGCAAAGGATATAGAGTCTTCAACAAAAGAACCATGATCATTGAAGAATCTATCAACGTCAAGTTTGATGAGCTAAATCAACACTTAGATGATGATGACAATGAAGACATAATCACACCAAGTACAACTACTGCAAAACCTTCACACAAAGATACAGAACCATCATATCAGGCATCAGATGAACCTCCAAGCAAAGAAGCCGGAACTAGCAATCTTGAGACTACACCAAAAGAGATGAGATTCTTGGCTAGTCATCCAAAGGACTTGGTAATTGGTGAGATTACCAAGGGTGTAAGTACTCATTCCTCTAATAAAGATATAGCTTCTTGTGTTGCTTTTGTCTCGCAGTTTGAACCCAAAAATATTGATGAAGCATGTAGTGATAATTTTTGGTTAGATGCTATGCAAGAGGCATTAAACCAATTCGAACGGAATCAAGTTTGGGAACTCTCATTGGCACCCGATGGGTATTCCGAAATAAACTGAACGAGAATGGTTTAGTGACTCGTAATAAGGCTCGACTCATAGCTCAAGGATACAATCAGGAAAAAGGTATCGACTACGATGAGACTTATGCCCCAGTTGAGAGATTAGAATCCATTTGTATGTTATATGCATTTGCAAGTTTTCATAATTTTTAAGTTATTTCAAATGGATGTCAAAAGCGCATTTTTAAATGGTTTTATAAAAGAAGAGGTTTATGTAGCTAAACCACCCGGTTTTATTGATTTCAAATTTCCTGAATATGTTTTCAAGTTGAAGGAAGCTTTATACGGTTTGAAACAAGCACCTCGTGCTTGGTACGATCGTCTAAGCATTTTTTTACTTGATAACGGTTTTTCAAAAGGAAAGGTTGACACTACTTTGTTCATAAAATCTTTGAATAATAATATTCTTTTGATTCAAGTCTATGTAGATGATATTATCTTTGGATCTACTGATGAATCTCTTTGTCAAGAATTTTCAAAGTGTATGCAGAATGAGTTTGAGATGAGCATGATGGGAGAGCTGAAATTCTTTCTCGGACTGCAAATCAAACAAACCAACAATAGGACGTTCATAAATCAAACAAAGTACACAAAGGATCTATTAAAGAAGTTCGATATAGAAGCAGCAAAACCACTTAGCACTCCAATGGCGACTTCAACCAAGCTTGATATTGGTAAACCCGTCGACATACGTAAGTATCGAGGTATGATCGGTAGCTTACTGTATTTAACTGCTAGTCGACCAGACATAATGTTTAGTGTTTGCTTATGTGCACGCTTTCAAGCTAATCCTAAGGAGTCACATTTGTGTGTAGTTAAGTGTATCTTCCGATACCTTAAAGGCACTTCTTCTATCGGATTATGGTATCCTAAAACCACGTTGTTTGACCTAACCGGTTATTCCGATGCTGATTTTGCCGGATGCAAAGTAGATAGAAAAAGCACTAGCGGCATACGTCATTTCCTAGGAAAAGCTCTTGTCTCTTGGTTTAGTAAAAAGCAAAATTCTATTGCATTATCAACAACCGAGGCTGAGTATATCGCCGCAGGACGTTGTTGTGCACAAATTTTGTGGATGAAACAAACCTTAGAAGACTATGGATTGCATTTTACACACATACCCATTTTCTGTGACAACAATAGTTCTATTAATTTGACTAAGAATCCAGTATGTCATTCTCGTACTAAACATATCGAGATTCGACATAACTTTCTTAGAGATCATCAACAAAATGGAGATATAGACCTTGTATACATAGACACACAGAATCAATTAGCTGACATACTCACAAAACCTCTAGCGGAAGATCGTTTCAATTATTTACGTCAAGAATTAGGCATTTTAGATGTCAATAATATCAATTAATCTTGTTTTATTAATTAATTTATTCAATACTCATAAACTGTTTTCGAGACAAATCTAAAAAGAGTCTGTCTGTCACTACGACTACGGTCAAAGCGAAGCGGTACTTAAGAGTTACCCGGTGAACCTCCGTTAGCTGGGACAGTACTCCTACAGCTAATCTGAGACAGATGCCGAGTAAAGAATATTAATTTGTAAAATAATATTAATTATATTATTTTGAGATTTAAAATTACTAAACTCTGAATTAAACATTTGAAACGAACTAATGAAAAAGATGTGGCCCTATTTCTATTATTTTTTGATATATATATATATATAGCCAGGCAACCCTTGGCGAATTCGGCCCGAATTCGGCTAGAGTTCGGATGGGAATATATATGTACCAGCTAGAACCCGAAGCCCCCATCTTCTTCATTCTTCCAAACCACATCCAACAGCAGCTGCCGCGCCTCCAAACCCTAGCTTTTCTTCATCCTTGTTCTTCCAATCCGGGTGGAGTTTTTCGTCCAAACTTTGGATTCGTGCGGAGAACTTCGTCCTCATCAGCATATCCAATTCTTGGAAGGTATAATCCCTTTCCTTCTCCTCTTTTCAATACTTAGGATTTCTAGAAAATTTTGGAAAATAATGCCTCAGTTCAATCCCTTCAAGAGGAAGAAGACCAATGCCAGTGAAGAGGCATCGTCTTCAGACCCGTATACGGATTGCCTCTTTTCTCCGGTCCAATCGGACGATGGTGCGTCGGACGAGTTTACTTTAAAACTTCCGATCAAGCCTTATTGTGGTACGCCGATTTCATCATGCGTACTATTTTCACCAGATCGTCGATTAAATGGATTGTCTTTCCGGATCACCACCCTTACTTTGAGGTATTAGGGTTACAACATTTTGTTACTTTACACTTCCCAATTGCCACTAATGCCATTAGATTATTCTATTGTAATTTCGTGTTAGACAATTTTACCGTGAGAACACGTATCGGAGGAATTGATATCGAATTTACTGATGAAACGTTAGCAGAAATCTTTGGTATCCCAAACGAAGGTGTACCACTCGATGACATCACTGATTTTGGTTTCCCCGATGGCACAACACTCGTTAGTTTTAAGAATGAGCTTTGTGCGCCCGCACGCGCTCGTCCTGGAAAGTTCAAGGCTAATAACTTGAACTTGTTTAACTAGGAATTACATCGCATCATCTATTCCACCTTACTTTCGAAATCTATTTCTAAAGATGATGTAACTGCACTTGAGCTCTCTGCTCTTTATCATATTATTAAGGGAATTCCATTTTCTGTCCCTAAGACTATCATCCAGATGATGGGTAGATGTCGCGGGAGGGACCGCAACCTATCTTATGCGATGCTTATTCCTCGCATCATTCAGAGACCTATCTACTTGTGCTGTCGACCCCGAGCCCAAGTTCCTCAAACTCTCTCGTCGCAGTATTGCCACTGTTCCTCCACTTACTGCACATGCTCCTCCTGCACCTACTCCCATAGCACCTGTTCCTCCTCACTATTACCCTATGACATTTGAGGGTATTCATCAACATTTATCAGATCTGTAGTCCTTTTATGTTGAGACTTCTAGGAAACACGAGTTCCGTGATGTGACTCGGTTCCACGCGACTGTCAACTCCTTCGCCGATCTAAGGTTTGTGCAGACGGGTCATTCTGCTAGCTCTCTACCTCGAGACCCTTCTGTTTCTGGCTACCGCATTGACGACGAGGCGGTCCACTCTCTGTTCCAGCCAGGGAACGCCTATGATTGGTATCGTACTGCTCGTGCCCATCTTCGAGACTATGTCGGTGAGTTTTACGCTAGTACCACTCCTCGTACTTCTGGCGCTGGTACTTCTAGAGCTGGTCCTTCTGGACATGCTGGAGCTGCAGCTGATGACATTGATGATAAGGATGATGATGATTTTTGAGATGTTAGATATTGAGACTGTTACTTTTGTCTTATGTTTGCTTGGAAATGCTCCGATATTCTAAGATTTTATCAGTACTCTTATTTTTATTATCAGCACTTTTCTTTATTATGTGACTATTTATAGACATGGTTTTGATTATGCCTCAGTTTTGGCATCTTAGTTTATTATTCAGCACTTTATTTGTTTCAGTTTTATTCTCGCACTTTATAAAACTGCCGGTGACAAATACATGTCTGTGTTGTTCTCTAGACTATCTGTTTCTTTTATTGTTTATACCATGCCTGTAATGAATATTCCTATATTTTTGTGTTTCTTCGCTGTTTGTTACTTATGCATTTATTGCGGGGGAGCTTTCTCTTTTGTAATTAGTTTGCTAAGTGACAATGGGGGAGAAATAAGATCTAATATTTTCTTGAATACAGGATATGAACAATTTCTTTTGATTATTTTTTTGACTTGATCCAAGCTTAGATGTTATATCGGCAAGGTTTGTCAATTATCAAAATGGGGGAGATTGTTGGCCCATTGGTCATGGTCAAACCTGATTTTAATACTTGATCAAACTCTATCTCGATATAAATGCAAGTCAACTCAGATGTTTACCAACGACGTTTTGGACACTGCTCAACAATGGATCTCTACTTTGTTCAAGACTGAAGTCGTTTGCCACTCCAAATGTACTTCCTGTTAAGCAATGTAATTTTTCATTTTATTGAGTCTAGGAATACATTGTACACCGAGTCGTACTGGAAAATAGGCTATCCGAAAACGTTTTTCAAAACCATCATATTCTTTTACAAATGACCTACGTTTTTAAAAAAACATTCTTTTTACAAAAAGCTTCTGAAGGATTTTTCAAAAAGCCAAAAATTAATTTTCTCAAAAAATGAACTGGTAGAACCCCAGCAGAACTCGGCCAGAGTTTGGCCATTTGGAACGTTAGTAAACATTGGATTTTTGAACTTGGTCATCCTTTAGTTGCGGTTTGTTACAAAGAGTTCTGTCCGAATTCTGCCCGAATTCTGTCCTTGGAAAAACTATAAATAGAGAAGTATTTCGATCATTTTAAATCACCAATTCACTTTCAATCTCTTCTCTTCCTGAGCTTACATTCTTCCAAAGAGTTCTAAAAAGCTTTCATTTTCAAATCCCAAGCCAGTTATAATCCTCTAGTCGATTTGCTAGTGCGGTACGGTCTCGAAGTTTCAGAGCGATTGTAATCAGAGGCTTGATAGAATATACAACTCTTCACAATTGAAGTTGGTCGAGTTCTTCGTATCAAAGCTCGCGTCTGTAGAAGTTGCAAGGACTTCGTATGAAAACTTACGAGATTTTCCAATAGTGGATTCAACTGGAAGCTAGAGTTCTTCCGACTGGACTAGTCCTCACAAGAGAAAAACCAGTATAAATCTCGGTGTTTGCGTTTGCCTTCTGATCACTTTTAATTTCTGTCATTTACTTTTGTGATTATTATTATATCTGTGATCTAACTGCTAACAAGTTTTTAATTAGCAATATTCCGCTGCCTACTCTATCCACCCCCCTCTAGAGTATTCTGCTTTACGATTTCGTTCCTACAATCATAGACAGCTCCATGCGTTAAAAGTTGTCCTCGTTTGCATATACACATAGTGGATAGGATACCCTGATTCTTTATGCTTTTCATATCATAGTGGCATGTATATTATGTATCTTCTTGCATCCCGCTGAGGACCTGGTTTCCTTCCAGGTTGGTTGGGTAGGTTTGTAGAGTTTTTGCTGGATTGTTGTTGGTACTCATCTTATTACAGGTATACACTCTATCGTAGTTTACATGTTTCCTTCCTATAATTCATATCTGCTTGATTGTGTAGTATTTATAGGCTCTTTCATCCTTTCGAGTCTATTCGGACAAGTTTGATTATTAGGCTGCAGACTAGTATTCATATTTTCCTTTCTTATGCTCCTATTATATGGATTGAGATATAGAGAGTTATCGTGATAGATACACCATTTTAAACAGCTTATACATATTCGAGTCTTACTATAGTTTGGTTGAATACGTAGCTGGCCATTGCCACGTGGCCTGGTCCCACGTATCTAGGGACTGGGGCATGACAGACTTAATCATCAATTTCTCCGTTGTTATTCATACCGTGCTTCGTACAACCATTCTTAAGATATGGGGCAACTATAACTCACCGCACACATGGACAACTTAGTTCTAGGGCAAACCTACCCACGCAATATCCTTAATCATTTTGAATAAAATCATATGTCCAAGTCGATCACTCCTTATCGAAACCAAGTGTCACCCCTTCCTTCACCAAATCTCAGTAATCCTCAAGCCTTCAAGTTCAAATCCCAACTGATATTTCTAAGACTTTAAATCAATGCTTGACCAATCCTTGAAACCTGACTACATCAATGCCTCAATCACAAATACATATCGATACCCAACTCTTGCTAACAATTTTTGCTATCTTTCGAAGGCATCGTTTTGCATTGCCTACGTTCTATATTCCACAAAATTTTAATCCTTTGCAACAACCAATCAAAGTCTGAATCCCATATTACTCAACTTGATCACACTCTTCCAATTATTTCACTCCCATTTTTCGTTATACGTATTTCTAGTGTACATGTACGAATTTTGATCCGTATATTATTTACTGTATTTCTGTATTTTTTTTATGGCTTGCCTTGATGTATCTTGACTAGGGTTGACCTTGGGTTGGTTTGGTCCAACTTGACTTGCTTTGGATGGCTTGGTTTGGTCCAACTTGACTTGCTTTGGATGGCTTGGTTTGGTTTATTTTGATGGTCGGTTCCACATGTTGAACCATCCCCTCTCTTTATAAACCCCTAACTACCTTCTCTCTCTTATTTTATTCTTTATTACTTCTTCTTCTTCCTCATAACTCTCTCCACCTACCAAGAAATCCTAGGCAAGTGCAACTTGCTTCATGGAGGAACCTAATTCTATTTGTTCCATTATCTTTCTTACATTATTCTGTGACACTTTAGAACTTGGTATTTTTTAATTTGGTGGATATTTTCTTGTATATCTAAGTTTATGCCATTTTTGATTTTCTTGGATTTTGATCTATCAAACTTACTTGTTTTCGAAAACTAAGTGTTCCATATGGTAGAGAAATTGATTCTACACAATTTTGACCTTTGAAAATTTAGATTTCGACTTGTTTTGAGGAAGTTATGCCAAAGCAAGTTTTGGACATCTTCTATGTCCATCTGTCCTGGTTCTGGCAGGGACGATAAATAGTGCCTGGCCGTATAGTGCCAGTCCACATAGATGTATAGTGTCTGGCTGCATAGTGCCAGTCCGTATAGATGTATAGAGCCTGGCCACAGAGTGCCAGTCCGCATATCTGCATAGTGCCTGGCCGCATAGTGCCAGTCTGCATAGCTGTATAGTACCTGGCCGTATAGTACCAGTTCTTATAGTTGCATAGTTCCTGGCCGCATAGTGCCAGTCCGCATAGATGCATAGTGCCTGGCCGCATAGTGCTAGTCCGCGTAGATACATAGTGCTTAGTGCCAGTCCGCATAGATGCATAGTGTCAGGCTGCATAGTGCCATAAAGTGGCTATTTTGGCTGTTTTATGTCCTATTTGGCTGAATTGTTGCAATAATTTCTCCCGACTCCCAACATGAAAGTTGTAGATCTTTTTCTTGGCTTCAAGAATATGTTACTAGCTATTTTATGCAAGTTTCTCTCATTCATAATAATGTATGGATAGAACACGATAGTGGCCCATCGTGGCGCACTCTTGACAAGAAACCTTGACATAAAATTCTTTGTAGTGGTCTGTTGTGACACAAGCTTGACATGATAAGTAACCTGACATGACATGATAATCTTGAACGCTGTTGCGACAGCTACTTGGACTTGCTAAGTAACTCTTGTCTTGACACCGTGGTTGATTATCTTGGTTGTGCCTGTACAAGCTACATGTCTCGTCTTGTATCATGCCTAGGATATGGATTCCTGATTACCACGGTCAGAGGTTCATACTGAATCTAACGAGGGTAAAAACTAGATTGATCAAGTAGTTCATAAATAGATTTCCTAGCTACAGGAAGTCCCGTTATCTGGGTGTTTTAATTGGACTTGTAGCCTGCCGTCGAGTATGACACATTTCCAGCACACTGTCATGTGTTGCACCCCCAAGTCACCTAATCCAACTCTCTCAACTTGCAACTGGATAACCTGGATTAAGTCTGCAGGGCTTATGGCTGTTGGAACATCTTATTGCATCTTGTTAGTAATTAGGCTTGTGATAACCCTAGTTAGTTAAAAGTATCAAGCTGTACTCGTTTCTTGGCCGTGATTGATGGATGGAGTCTAGTCTAGTCATGTCTAGACAGTGCCCGTTCAGGATTACTGTAGCACATTACTGTTATCCATTACTCTTGTCGATAAATGAGTGGAGACTAAGCTCTGTTCATGTGAAGGGTTACAACCCCGGTCACTACCAAAATACAGCCATTTAGTGACAGACCATTAGCGACGGATAAAGTCCGTCGCTAATAGCGACGGACTACCGACTAAATACAGACTGATTGCCGTCGAAAAGCTGACAAATTTTTTTATTTTAAGGGCGAGCAAAGGTCGCCAGTCCGTCGTTAAGTCGTCGAAGATATAGCAACGGATCATGAAGCCGTCGCTATGCCGTCACTTAGTTGTCAATAGTTGGCGGAAAATATTGAAAAAAATTGGCACAAAATTTATCGGCCATGTAGCGACGGATATTCCATCGGCCATCTACGGGGATATAGCGACGGACTTGCGTCGGCCAGCAATTCGTTGCTAGTCCGTCACTATATGTCCAGGCCTAACTTAAATTTAACCGACGGAGGGGGGGGGGGGAGTTTTCATTCCCCCCTAAATTTTCTTACGTCCCTCTCTCTCTCTGGCGCGCACAGGGCTCTCACTCTCTCCAGGTAATCCCCTCTCCCTCTCTCTCTCGGTGGTCGGGGCGGCGGGGGCTGGTGGTGGTGGGGGTGGGGGTCGCGGTGGTGGGGGTGGGGGTCGCTAGGGGGGTAGAAAAGTGGAGGGGGGTTTCGCGGTGGGGGTGGCGGAGGTCGACGGTGGTTGCCTGGGGTGGGGGTCGCCGGGGGGGGGTTATAGCTAGGGCAGCGGGGGGTTGGGCAGCGGACTGGGGTTTCGGGGTAGGGGTGTTGGGGGTCGACGGTGGAGGGGTAGGGCAGCAGAGGGGGACCGAGTGTGGGGGTAGTGGTGGTCGACGGTGGTGGGGGTGGGGGTCAGGGGTAGGGATGTAGGGAAGCGGAGGGGGACCGGGGGTAGGGCGGAGGAGGACCGGGGGTGGGGGGCCGGTGGTGGGGGGATGGCAGTCGGCGGTGGTGGGGGTTGGGGACCGGGGGTGGGAGTTGGGGTCGGCGGATGGTGGTGGGGGTGGGGATCGGCGGTGGTAGGAGTGGGGAGTTGGGGATCGGCGGTAGTAACACACACACACACACAAACACGCACATACACACACACACACACATACACACACACACCCCAAAACGATTTTTTTTAAAACCGAACCGTATTGAATTGACAAGAACTCCCAAAAATAAATTTAACTACAAAGTTGTAACACACATACACACACACACATACACAAATTGATAATATTAGAAAGAAGAAAGTTTATTACTGCAAAGCACGTGCATCTACTAGTGTTTGTATATGGAGGTGAATATGTATGAAGCGTATTGAATTGACAAGAACTCCCAAAAACAAACTTAATTCAAAATAAAATATGTTTTCAAAAACAAGAAGGCCTCCTTTTATTCTCCTAAGTTTCTAGCCCACGAACACCCCCACTCCACTCCACCCCACGACATCAAGCCGTCGCTAACTTTTCATTGATAATTAGCTTTTTCACCTGTACAGAGTTCACTAGAGATGAGTCCTAAACATGAAAATGGAGTTCCAATTTTAAAACTCGATGGATTGATTGGATGATACGTTCGAAATAGTACGAACGTCTATATTCGTCCAAACTAGACGTAAGGAGAACTAAACATGCACTAACAGTCTACTTGAATTGAGGGTTAACAGAGTTAAGTAAGAAAAAATTAAATGAGAAAAAGTGCTTGGAGAATAAGTTTCGACATCGTCCATAGAGAGCTGCTTGGGTGGGAACGAATGGTGGTACTGGTATGTAGCATAGTTAGGAGAGACGTAGTACCAGAACTCAAGCTGAGGCTGAGGAAGGACTGGAGCGCATGCGTAGTATATGTTGGTCTGGGATAGGTTTAGTTGGCTGAGAGTGAGGAGCGAGAAGAAAGGAAGTAGGGAGGAGAAGATGGGTCCAAAAAATATTATTGATGTTTACGAGAGTGATTGGCCAGTTACAAGAGATTTACCTGGCCAATCACTCTCATAAACATCAATATTTAGGAGATTGTTTACTCTCTCGTGACTATCTTGCAATGGTATTCTACGTTTACGAGGGTGATTGGCCAGTTACGAGAGTTATTAGAAGTAGGTTTGTACGTGATAGGTACAAATTTTATATTTATGGTCTGGATTAAGATTTTTCTTGTGTTCCCGAATCTGAACTATTTCTATGTGTGTTTTTATGGATAGTTCCATACTCGAGACTGTGCAAAATTAAATCGTCAAACGAAGCTGAGTTGAATTTTATATATACGTGCTCTCATTGATATTTAATGGTCTTACAAGATGGTACCCAAGACCCGAGGATCTCGCTTGAGAGAGGCACAGATGGCTGCTGAGGAGGTAGTAGTACCTCCTGCTGCTGAGAAGATAGTAGGACCTCCTGCTACTGAGGAGATCAAGGAAGAACTTCCTCCTACTATTAAGGAGGAAGTGATTCCTAAAGCCGAGATAGCTGTGAAGGAGGAGGTAGCACCAGAGGGCAATTGCACCGGGAGTTCCAGTCATCTATCTCCTCTGGACATTGATCTTCCTGGCGTGGATCCTACTTATGCGCAGTGGCTGAGGAGGGAGATCTCTCTGCGCGTACGTAGAGGACAATATATATATATATATTTAACCATATTTGTTTCTGGTAGACTTATTTCTGGGTTTTACTTGGATGGTTTTACAACTCTTGATGTTTTTTATTTTCTAGACATGGTTATTTTATAGACTTGGATGTTTTTGGATGCTATTACCTAGACTTTTATTACATAGAAATTCAACGGAGGGTTGCTCCGGGTCTTATTGATGTATGTTGGTTTCTGTGATGTATTTGTGATGGATATTTGTATATTGGTGTATGATGTATATTGGTTTGTTGGTTTGTGTGAGGTGTGATTCATATTGTAATATTTTGATGTTTTCGATATTGTACGAATAGGGAATGCTGTGTTTTATATAATTTTTTTCAAAAGTTTTCAGTTAGCGACGAATTAGCGACGGCTAGCGACAACCAAGCGACGGATTATCCATCGCTAACCTGGAGAAATTTAATTTAGCGACGGACGAAGACAACCAAGCGACGGATAATCCGTCGATTAGGTTCTGGAAATATGAAAGATTTCCAGAGCCTTAGCGATGGATAAGTCGTCGCCCATCCGTCGCTGGTTTGCGACTACGTGCGACGGAATAGCGACGGAGGTTGCGTATCAGAAACTCTCTGATACGCGTTCACAGACAAGTTGCCGACGGATGACCGACTGATTGACCCCGTCGGTAAGACGATGTATTGCAAACTTTCTGATACATGATTTGACGGAAACCCGTCGGCCAGTCGTCGCTAATTCTACGAATATGGCTGCCGAAAATCCGTCGCTCCGTCGTCGCTCGACGACAACTTGGCGACATATTGTTTTTAGCGACGAGTCATATCCCGACGGATGTATTTGACCCAAATCCGTCGACAAACCGTCGGTAATTTGATTTACCAACGGGTTGGCGATGGATATGGCCATCGCTAAAACGTTAAATTTTGGTAGTGGATCCTTACTTGGTTTGCAGGTTGTAACTTGGTCACTGGAATAGTTCCTTAGTTATCTTATCGTTTATCATCCTGATATCCTTAACCCATGTCTTTCATTATCAATTATGTCTTTATGTGCTAATATGCTAGTTTTCATTCTTAAGTGAAGCCTCCCTTGTGGCACTTGCTCTTTCTGGGGTCTGATCTAGCTGGTTTTGTATGGCTAGATTTCAGAGTAGCTTTCGAGGATCTTCCAGCCTTCCATCCTGATGGTGAACACTAGACGTAACCCTGGCAACTAGTGGGTTTTATTTTGCTCTCCAACTCTATTGTAATTTATTCTTTTGAGGCATTTAGCCGCCGAGCAAGTGTTACCTCGTGCTGAATTTATATTGCTGTCTGCCTAAGTGTTGTAACGTGATGGACAAATCCTAGGGTTGATCATGTATGACTTAAACTCTTGCTAGTCTTCGTATTTTGTATGACTAGCTTCATGATCATCTGAATATATAATGTCTGGGACGCCTTACTTTGTATGTCTGATGATCTACCATCTTGTTACATTTACTTGTTTGCTTGAGATTAAGACATTGGGCTTGTTCTTGACCATAAGAGACTGATGGCTTGTAAATAAACCCTCATGCATCTAGACAGCCATGACCGTATGTCGAGATGGATTACACTTCTATATACGTAGCTGGCTGTGTCGGTCCCCCGCTCGCCAGTAATCTAGTTCTGGGGCGTGACACGGTTTATGTGGTAGCCCATGCAGGTCTTGTAAATCAAGATGTGTGGGGGTTTTACCGAATAGATGTCTCAATCAGCACTCGCCCTTGATCTCTACTCTTGTCTCCTAATCTTTCTGAAATCTTGACCTGATCACATGCTTATATCCTCGATCTATCTTGGTCCTTCCTAATTGTTTCCCATGTCATTTCTTCAGTGGCATTATTTCTGGTCCTGCCGATCATCCCAGTGGAGCACCTCCAGTGAACCAGCAACAACCTGGGGACCAAGCCCAGCACTCAGGGGTAGCCTCCAGAGTCATGCCTTCTAGGGGTCAAGAGCCACCGGTTCAGCCAGTCCAGCCTACAGAACCTGACAATGGAGTCCTGGTAGGGCTCATCCGAGAATTGCTTGTATCACAAGATTGTCAGGGTGATGTCCTACACCAGACAGTACAAGATGCTATGGGCAGAGTTGGTTAGCAAGGGAACAATGCAGTCAACAACTTCAAGCGCCCGAACCCTCCTTCCTTTAACGAAACTGAAGATGCTATTGCTGTTGATGCATGGCTCAGGACACAGAGGTCATCCTAGAAGCATCTAGGATTCCTGAGGATGAGAAGGTGGCCGTTATACGCCTGCAATTATTGGACTTAGCCCGCACCTGGTAGGCGATGCTAGCAGTGGGTTTGGCAATGCCTGTCTTATGGGCGCTATTCAGCGACAAGTTCCAAACGAAGTATTTTGACGCAGTAGCTCGCTATGATCTGCAGATGAGATTCACCAATCTTAAGCAGATGGGAAGGACGGTCGATGGATATGCGACCGAGTTTTCTAGTCTTAGTCAGTTTGCTCCCACCTTGGTGGCAACTGAATTGGACCGAGCCTAACGATTCCAGCAGGAACTCCAGCTAGAAATCATTATATCAGTGGAGCAGTCTGAGCCCCAGACGTTTGATGCCGTCTTGCGAGCAGTGAAGAGACATGAATATACTTCGCAGAGGATTGTAGATAAAAGCGGAAGACAAAAGAGGTTCCATGGACAGATGTCCCAGTTATCAGCACCAGCCCCGGTAGCTAAGGCTTTGACTATTGGAGCTCCTAGGAGGGCGACCACAGTTTCGTCGATTCAGCACTCGACACCAACGTATCCTCAGCAGCAGAAGCAGAAGCAGTCTTCCGCAATGGGCTGCTCTCATTATGGGAAACCAGGACATGTAGTATCAGAGTATCGTAGAGCCCAGGGATTGTGCTTGGCTTGTGGGGCATCGGACCACAAGAAAGGTTCTGTCCGAATAGAGCCAGTTCATCGTCATCAAGCCTAACTAGTCCATCGGTTAGGGGTCCAGCACTAGTGCAGTAGTAGTACCAGCCTCCGAGGCCATTGCCTCCTCAGCTCAGTAGTATGCCCAAGCTCAGATTCAGAATAGGCAGAGAGGTCACCAGCAGAGGGGACCAGCACTAAGAGGATAAGGTCAGGCTATGGCTCTGCTGGTAGAAGAAGAATTGGCATCAGGTGAGGTGGTGGTAGGTACTATTCTCGTCAACTCTTTTCCAGCATCAGTATTATTTGATTCAGGTGCATCGCATTCATTTATGTCTGTATGATTCGCAATACGGATAGAACTGGAGCCCGAGTCATTATCAGTAAGGTACAAGATACTTACTGGTAACGATCTTATGGGAGTAGATAGAGTCTATTCCTCGTGTCGAATCATAGTTAGCGGTAGAGAGTTTTCTGCCAGATTGATAGAATTTTCAATGACCGACTATGATGTGGTCCTAGGAATGGATTGGTTGAAGGATCAATACGCAAGAATAGACTGCCATATTGGCAAGATTATTTTTGGTAATCCAGGCGAACTAGAGTTTTTATTTTCCAGAGGCGAAGTAGAACCTTTTCTACCAGTCTTGCGGATGGCAGTAGCAGTAGCAGTTCAGTTTTCCAGAAGTAGTAGAAGAGTTTCCTGATATATTTCCCGAAAAGCTTCCAGGCATGTCCCCAGAGAGAGATAGAATTCACCATTGATTTGCTTCAAGGGACGGCACCAGTGTCAGGGAGAGTCTACATAATGGCGTCTTCAGAGCTAGAGATCTTGTACAAGATGATTGAAGAACTCAGAACCAAGGAATTCATTCGTGCTAGTGTATCACGTTGGGGAGCCCTGATACTTCTTGTAAAAAAGAAGGATGGTACGTCAAGATTATGTGTTGATTATCATACCTTGAACTCTGTAACAATCAAGAACATATATCCTCTACCAAGGATAGATGATTTATTCGATCAACTCAGTGGAGCGGCAGTAATCTCGAAGATTGACTTACGGTCGGGGTACCATCAGATCAGAGTTAGAGAGCAAGACATCCAGAAGACAACATTCAGATCAAGATATGGGCATTGGGAGTTCCTTGTTATGCCATTTGGAGCGACAATATACCAGCCATATTCATGGACCTCATGAATCGTATCTTCATGCCTTATTTGGATCAATTTATGATAGTATTTATAGACGACATCTTGATCTATAGCAAGAGTGAAGCAGAGCATGAGCAACATCTCCGAGTGGTTCTTCAGATTCTTAGAGAGCACCAGTTGTACGCGAAGTTCAGTAAGTGCTAGTTTTGGCTTGACCGCATATCGTACTTCGGTCACATCATCACCAGAGATGGAGTAGAAGTAGACCCCCAAAAGATAGGGGCTATAAAGATATGGCCAGTACCCAGTATCGTCGCAGAGGTTTGCAGTTTCCTAGGATTGACTAGCTATTACCGACGATTTGTATCAAACTTTGCTCGGATTTCAGCGCCCTTGACTCAATTGACCCGCAAGGATGTGCAGTTTGCTTCGATAGCAGAGTGTCAGAGTTTATTTGAGAAGTTGAAGAGAGGCTTGATGACGGTACCCATTCTCACGCTTCTAGATAGGATTGGAGGATTTTCAGTCTATTGTGACGCTTCCGGCAAGGGATTAGGATGTGTCTTGATGCAACATGGTAAGATAGTAGCTTATGTATCACGTCAGCTTCGTGATCATGAGAGGAATTATCCAACCCATGACATGGAGTTAGCCGTGGTAGTTTTTGCACTTAAGCTATGGAGACATTACCTGTATAGAGATCGGGTGGAGATTTTTACTGACCACAAGAGTCTTAAGTATGTGTTTACCCAGAAGGATCTCAACATGCATCAGAGAAGATGGCTAGAGCTACTTGTGGATTATGACATCAACCTGAAGTATCATCCCGGGAAGGCCAATATAGTAGCAGATGCATTGAGCAGAAGAGCTAGAGTTTATTTTCTAACAGCGCAACCAGAGTTATTAGCAGACCTTCAGAAGATGGGGATAGGGATAGTTCTCCCTACTAATGTGGCATTGTTGGCCAGTATGCAAGTTCAGTCTAGTCTAGTTGAGAGGATCAATATGGTGCAATCAGCAGATTCCATGCTACAGCGGCTCAGGACAGAATGTGAAGCAGAATGAAGACCCGAGTTATGCATTCACGAAGATGATACATTCCATCATAGAAGGCGTCTTTGTGTACCCAATGGTGATATCAAACAGGAGATCATGGCAGAGGCTCATAGTTCTCAGTATTCATTTATCCCGGTGGCACGAAGATGTACCGATATCCGTCAGTATTTCTGGTGGAATGGCATGAAGAGGAAGATAGCCCGGTTTGTCTCTCGATGTTTAGTTTGCCAACAAGTTAAAGCTGAACATCATAGACCAGCTGGACTTCTTCAACCGTTACCCATCCCAGAATGGAAGTGGGAGCATATAACCATAGACTTTGTAACTGGGTTACCTAAATCCCCGGCTGGCAGGGATGCCATATGGGTTATCATTGACCGTCTCACGAAGGTAGCTCATTTTCTTCCTTTCAGAATTGGTCAGTCGACGGATCAGCTGGCAGAGATGTACCTCGGGCAGATTGTCAGATTACATGGAGTGCCAGTTAGTATCATATCAGACAGAGATTCAAGATTTATATCGCACTTTTGACGGAGTCTTCAAGAGAGCTTGGGACTCGTCTCAAGTTTAGTTCGGCTTATCATCCGCAGACAGATGGTCAGTCGGAGCGCACGATCCAGACTCTTGAGATATGTTACGGTCTTGTACGCTTGACTTTGGTGGTTCGTAGAAAGATCACCTGTATCTAATAGAGTTCTCCTATAATAGTAGTTTCCAGGCCTATATCTAGATGGCACCTTAAGGCCTTGTACGGCAGAAAGTGCAGATCTCCGTTAGCATGGGATGATGTCGGCGAGAGACAGATGCTTGGTCTAGAGATGGTTACGCAGACTATCGAGGTGGTCAGACAAGTCAGATCATCTTCGAGTTGCGCAAGATCGCCAGCGCCATTGGGCCGATTCTCATCAGCGTCCTCTTGAGTTTTCTATCGGCGATCACGTATTCCTTAGGATCTCGCCTACCCGTGGCATCATTCGATTCGGCGTATGAAAAAAGCTTAGTCCTAGGTATATAGGGCCATTTGACATTCTTGAGTGAGTAGGTGATGTATCCTATCATCTCGCTCTTCCGCTGTCGTTACGTGAGGTACATGACGTAATCCATGTATCCCAATTACGATGGTATATCCCCGAATCGAGCCATATCTTTGATCATTCAAAATTGGTTGTTGGTACCAACCTTTCATATGAGGAAAGGCCCATATCCATATTGGACCGAAAAGAGAAGGTACTCAAGAACAAGACTATTAGTTTAGTCTGTGTTGCTTGGGGTCACCACTCTTTGGGTGAGTCAACGTGGGAGCGTGAGGATGATATACGCTCGCGATATCTACACATGTTTGACTCATAAGGTATAATGTCTTCCTTATGCCTTATGCTCTTAATTTCTTGCTTGCATGAATGATTGCTTGATTGACTGCTAGTCGTAGGTTGCTTACGATTAATATAGCCTGCCCCGACATCCCTAGCCTCTTGATTAAATTTCGAGGACGAAATTCTTTTAAGGTGGGTAGAGTTGTCACTTCCGTTTTTTATTATACGTATTTCTAGTGTACATGTACGGATTTCGACCCGTATATTATTTACTATATTTCCGAATTTCTTTATGGCTTGCCTTGATGTATCTTGACTAGGGTTGACCTTGGATTGGTTTGGTCCAACTTGACTTGCTTTGGATGGCTTGGTTTGGTTTATTTTGATGGTTGGTTCCACATATTGAACCATCCCCTCTCTTTATAAACCCCTAACTACTTTCTCACTCTTTCTTTACTCTTCATTACTTCTTCTTCTTCCTCATAACTCTCTCTACCTATCTAGAAATCCTAGGCAAGTGCAACTTACTTTATGGAGGAACCTAATTCTATTTGTTCCATTTTCTTTTTTACATGATTCTATGATACTTTAGAACTAGACATTTTTTAATTTGGTGGATATTTTCTTGTAGATCTAAGTTTATGCCATGTTTGATTTTCTTGGGTTTTGATCTATCAAACTTACTTATTTTTGAAAACTAAGTGTCATGTGGTAGAGAATTTGATTCTACACAATTTTGATCTGTGAAAAGTTAGATTTTGACTTGTTTTGAGAAAGTTATGACCAAAGCAAGTTTTGGACATCTACTATGTTCATCTGTCATGGTTCTGGCAGGAACGATGAATAGTGCTTGGCTGCATAGTTCCAGTCCGCATAGATGCACAGTGCCTGGCCGCATAGTGCCAGTCCGCATATATGTATAGTGCCTGGCCGCATAGTTTCAGTCCATATAGATGCATAGTTCCTGTCCGTATAGTGCCAGTCCGCATAGCTGTATAGTGTCTGGCCGCATAGTGCGAGTCTGCATAGCTACATAATGCATGGCTGTATAGTGCCAGTCCGCATAGATGCATAGTGCCTGGCTGTATAGTGCCAGTCCGCATAGATGCATAGTACCTGGCCGCATAGTAACAGTTTGTATAGATACACAGTGCCTGGCCGCATAGTGCCAGTTCGCATAGATGTATAGTGCATGGCTACATAGTGCCGTATAGTGCCTATTTTGGCTATTTTTGGTTGTTTTATGCCTATTTGGCTGAATTATGGTCAGAATTTCTTCCAACTCCCAACATGAAAGTTGTAAATCTTTACCTTGGCTTCAAGAATGTGTTACTAGTTATTTTATGCAAGTTTCTCTCATTCATGATAATGTAGGGATAGGACACGATAGTGGCCCGTCGTGGTGCACTCTTGACAAGCAACCTTGACATGAAATTCTTGGTAGTGGTCCGTTGTGACGTACTCTTGATATGATAAGTAACCTGACATGACATGATAATCTTGAACGCTGTTACGACAGCTACTTGGACTTGCTAAGTAACTCTTGTCTTGACACCGTAGTTGATTCTCTTGGTTTTGCCTGTACAAGCTACATGTCTCGTCTTGCACCATGCCTAGGACATGGATTCCTGATTACCACGGTCAGGGATTCATACTGAATCTAACTAAGGTAATAACTAGATTGATCAAGTAGTTCATAAAGAGATTTCTCAGCTACATGCAGTCCCGTTAGCTGGGCGCTTTAATTGGACTTGTAGCCTGCCGTCGAGTAGGGCACATTTCTAGCACACTGTCATGTGTTTCACCCCCAACTCACATAATCCAACTCCCTTAACTTGCAACTAGATAACCTGGATTAAGTCTGCAGGGCTTGTGGCGGTTGAAACATCTCATTGCATCTTGTTAGTAATTAGGCTTGTGATAACCTAGTTAGTTAAAAGTATCAAGCTGTACTTGTTGCTTGGCCATGATTGATGGATGGAGTCTAGTCTAGTCTTGTCTAGACAATGCCAGTTCAGGATTACTTTAACACATTACTGTTATGCTTTACTCTTGTCGATAAATGAGTGGAGACTAAGCTCTATTCAGGTAAAGGATTATAAATCCGGTCCTTGTTTGGTTTACGGGTTGTAACTTGGTTACCGGAAGAGTTCCTTAGTCATCTTATCGTTTATTATCCTAATTTCCTTAACCCATGTCTTTCATTTTTAATTATGTCTTTATGTGCCAATATGCTGGTTTTAGTTCTTAAGTGAAGCCTTCCTTGTGGCACTTGCTCTTTCTGGGGTCTGAACCAGCTGGTTTTATATGGCCAGATTTCGGAGTAACTCCCGAGGAGATTTTATTTTGCTCTCCCACTCTATTGTAAATTATTCTTTTGAGGCATTTAGCCGCTGAGCAAGTGTTAGCTCGTGTTGAATTTACATTTCTGTCTTCCTTAAGGCTGTAATATGATTGACAAATCCTAAGGTTGATCATGTATGACTTAAAATCTTGCTAGTCTTCGCATTTTTTATGACTAGCTTCATGATCATTTGAATATGTAATGTTTGGGACGTCTTACTTTGTATGTCTCATGATCTACCATCTTGTTATATTTACTTGCTTGCTTGAGATTAAGATACTAGGCTTGTTCTTGACCATAAGAGACTGATAGCTTGTAAATAAACCCTCATGCATCTAGACAGCCGTGACCATATGTCGAGGTGGATTACACTTATATATACATAGCTGGCTCTGTCGGTCCCCCGCTCGCCAGTATTCTGGTTCTGGGGCGTGACAAATTACAATCTCGATTATGATAGTATCGTTTCAAATATGTCCAAGTAATTTTTTTTGCTTTCATTTAATCTTCGAGAATACATTTGATTTCAATCAAAATACAAATCCGCCTTCAAACATCAACTATCTTCTATAATAGAAAATTTGATCCAACAAATTTGATTCTCATATTATAGTTCTTTCGTTCAATGTATACAACATCATTGTCGATATTCCAAATATCCCGCCTATGCAAATTAAATATGTTTACCTCTAACCCGATTGATCAAAATTCAAACTCATTCCACTTCATCGATCATATCTTAATTAATTTTTCCCTAAGCATGCAATTGCAAAAATTCTCTGATCACCTCCCAATCCTCTCTTCAGTCTTATTTGAATTCAACATACCACTGGAGTTAGATCGTGCACACATTTAAGGCATCCCCAAAATATATACATTTCAGCCAAGCCTCGTGATAGAGAATCTGAACAAAACAAACACTATGGAAGTAACATGTTCAATTTCTATCCTCAAGAACTAACTTGACTTCTTCGAAACACAAGTTCATCTTTAATAGTCAACTTTCTTCTATGTTAGAAATCTGATTCAACATAATTGAATCGTCCTATCAAACAAACACCAATATGCAATCCTGTCAATCCTCAAAAAAAATTTTAAGAACACTTTTAACTAGCTTCCCAAGCTCTATCATCTACCCAGGCGACTTTTGCTAAGGTTGATCACACCAATTCTACCACTCAACACAGGGACATCTGTCTAACCGCTAGGCTAAATTACCAAGCCAAAGTCAAATTTGTATATTGCGAGTACCATCAAGCAATCAATGTCAAAACACTCACCCCCAAATCCTAAGGTCAAATCATAGTCGATGGTACAAGGTTTTCTACCTAAGCTCGCTTCACTCCGATTTTTAGAGTATAGATTTTTCTATTCGCATTCGTAACATCTGTTTCAAGTCAAGGGGGTCTGAGTCATGCAGCAAAGCCATACCTAGGGTAAAGTCATTTCAACCAAAATTCTCGATATATTATAATTGACAATATCAGTCTGAACTATTCTCCTAGTCCAAATCCTCAAATCTATGTGCGATAATCCATCGATTCAATTCATATACTTCGATCACAATCACAATATCAATCCCAATTTTCAAGTCGTAAAGATCTAAATCATAACTTCATCAATTTTAACTTGCCTTAAATACCAATCATACAAGTCCTCAATTCTTCATTGCAACATCTCAAGATCACCTATCAAAAATTTTGCGTCGTATCGTAGCAATCCTTATCTCAATAATCCTCAAATTCATCGATATTTTTGTTTTGCATAGTCCGACTATATCTATTTACGTACACTTCAAGTTCATTGATTCAAGCCATCTAAACATTCATTTTTATCAAAATTCCATGGTATAGAATCTATCTGAACAACAACATTCGACACGATCATCATTCATCGAATCAAAATACCACCGAGTTATCGCATAGCGATCTTTGATACGCCTCAATACCATCAACGATATGCATAACCTGACGATCTTTCTTTTATGACAAACTCTGAGCCGTACAATCAATGTTGTCATATGAACTGGATATATGATCGGCTGTTTACAAATTCAAGATCAACTCCATTATAGATATATTTCCTTAGTCAAATTCAAAATTCAATTTCGTTCAGTTCTGTATCAACATTTTCGTATACAATCCATATCAATTTTTTCGATTGAGTCATCTATTCTGTTTCATATTAAATTTCCTCGATTAATATATTTACTATTATCACCTTGCATTTTATACTCAGTGCAATCCTAATCTGACGGACATCGTTTCTAGTTTGCCTTAATCAATCTTGTACGAGACACCAAGATCACTACTAACTCCGTAAAACTTATTTTAAGGTTTTGTATTTCTACGTCGCTTGCTGATAGACTCGTTGGTACCATGAATCCTTTATTCGATCGAGCATCCCCAAGGCTATCTTATACACCACTCAGGGATGAAGTCACTCAATAATTTCTCGAAACGATTATTCGAATCATAAATGATGACTTTCAATCTCTGGTCGAACGATTCCTCAAAATCCAAGCACGATCCACCTATATCACATGGATGATATCTTTTTTCGACAGCACCTCTGTCATTGACTATCCAATATTTCATGAATTGAATCCAACTCATCCTCGTCCGAAAATATTTTGATCCCACACATGACTCACTTACATCGATACAATTATAGATATGTATTGCCTAGCTTAACTCAGCTAACCATGCCTCAAGTGAAACATCTTTGTTCGACCAAATTCTTGTGTACAATTTTTAAAAATTATTTAGACTTATATAGAACATCCTTCGAAATATTCGAAAGAGAGAGTCAATGAAATGCTTATGCAACAACATCAGAGTTCAAAAGAATTCAATAAAAAATCTAAGGACGTAAAGCCGTGCTATGATTCTATTATGTCACTCCTCAGTTCTGCAAAACCTATTGTCCTCGCTAGTGCATGATGCTACACGAGCCTAAGTTGCTCGTGCAAGGCGAATACTATTGTAGCTTCCCTTTTCGAAATTTTGGAATATTTCTATTACTATTTATTTAAATGATGATTTTTAGATTATATGTACAAGTTTCTGGAGCCAAATGAATGGAGTGTTTGTGCTTCCTTGTTTCTTGATGTGTAGCTAATTGCTACGAAGTAATGCGTGTCTTAACAATATTGATAATTTAGTTGTTTGATGCCTACATTAATACTCTCTGGCATTCTCAGAAGGTACCAGTTATGCTCCATGGGTTTTGTCTCTATTGTTACTATGAAGTTAATAGGGGTCTGAGTGTCTCGATAGATTTTCTTAAATAATTGATACTTGGTATTTGTAAGCTTCGGTTTATATTTGGGAATTCAACTGTGGTATAGGTTTAAATGGATCAAGTTTTCTCTATTGATTCATGCTTGGAGTACTATAGACTTACTATCTCAATGAGCTTGTCCAGGTGTTGATAACATGTCTTATTTCTTATTTGAGCGTGGGAATTTAATCTTCACCGCTATGATATGAATGTCCTGTTGGTTAAGATGTTAGCTTATTAATTTGGAGCCTTTGGTTCAAAGCCTACCAATTACTCTCCAAAATTATGTATGAATGCTTTGATATTGTTGCTATCTGCCAAGTTGTTTGTAGATTGAATTGTATTGGAGGGGATGCAGTCAAAATACAGTAGAAACTCTATAAAATAATACACTTGGGACCACCAAAATTTATTAATTAAAAGAGTTATTAATTAATCGATAAATTAATAATTATTAATTTATATATTAATTAATATTTTATTAATTTATAGTAAAATACTTACGTAGTTTACAAACACCTTTCAAGCTTCCACTTAATTATTGTATACAATGCATGTGTATATCAAATGAAGGGCCCAATTTGAAAGAAACCTTCAATCTCCCACCTTATTATGCTTCTTGTGTTCAGTGTATCACTTTATGGACATTAAAAATATTTTCTATATAGTAGTTTACAAACACCTTTCAAGCTTCCACTTAATTATTGTATACAATGCATGTGTATATCAAATGAAGGGCCCAATTTGAAAGAAACCTTCAATCTCCCACCTTATTATGCTTCTTGTGTTCAGTGTATCACTTTATGGACATTAAAAATATTTTCTATAATTAATTCTTGTGTTCAGTGTAATATGCTATATATAAGGAATTATTAATTTATATTTTATATGGGGTCTGAAGAAATTATCAAAAATGTATTATCTTATAATTTTAACGAATTATTAATTTAGCACCCTATCCCCGAGTCGGGACCGGTCAAAAATATTATCTTAGAGAGTTTATTAAATAATCGAGTATTAATTTATAGAGTTTCTACTGTAGATTGGTTCTGAAATTGGGCAAAACTCCTGTAATAGAGTTGAATGAATTAAAAGGATGTATAGCCAACAATAGACTAGATTATGAGGACCTTACTTTGGTTTAGTTGCATCTTTATTCTTATAGAATGAGTATTGATTCGTATTTAGGAGGAGTGTGACAACTGAGGCTTAAATTGACCTACTCATCTTTTTGTTTGGAAGAGAGAGAAAACAAACAGTAGAATGCAAAAGCAGCAGCAGCTAGCTTGGCCCGAGCCCAAGCCAACCGCTCCCGGCCCTCAACAGAGCAGCCAAAGTAATCCCAAACCGAGAACACAGACTCGAGCCCCTTGTTACTTACACGCACATATATATATCGAAAAAGAAACACGAGGAAATCTAAAAACCCTAACACCGCCACCATCAAACCACAGAGCCTACACCAGCAGCAACACCACACCACCGTCGACAATATCGGCTACCTGTCCGGAACAACCACCACCCCGTCATTGCCAGGCACCAAAGCACAACAGAATACACAAAGATTCATGTGTCGAGGTGTCCGTGACCACAATACTTTCAACATACAACTTCCCTGTGTCTGATACCCAACAATTAAACTAGAAAGAATAGGAGCAGAAGAGATCAAGCAAATACCCAACCCACCATCCGCGACTTTCTCCAGCCGAGCCCCATGCCGTACCCGGCGTCGACCGGATGTTTCCGTGCCGAGTTTCAATCGGACGGTTGCCGGCATCGTCCCCGCGCTCCGGTGCTGTCGAGCCCCATGCCCTAATCTGACCGTCTCTTCGTGTCCGCTGACGCCGGCCCCGAGCTTCTCCCCTCCGTCGCGGCCAATCGTCGCTGGGACGCCGTCGCTTCAACTTCGCGGTCAAGTCACCGCGTTCTCGCGAACGGCCACCGCTACACCGACCTAGCCGTACCTTCCCGAGCAGCCGTCGCCGTATGTCGAAACCCCTCGCAGTGCCCACGTCCTCCGGCCGTCGCCCCTCTGGATCGGCTAGTGACGCCCGGCCCCCTCCGCTGTATGAGACTCCTCTGACGTTCCTCCGTGTCAGCCGTAAACCAGCGCCACGTCGAGCACCACTCCCCGTCCCCAATTTCTGGACGCCCAGACCAGCCTTCGGCCACGCGTGCTCGAGCCCGGAGGAGCACCGTCGGTGCCTGAAGTGGGCACCGATCCTCGCGTCGCAAGAGCTCCTTCGAACCGGTAGGCTGTTTTCTGCCGCCCAGAAGCATGGCAAGCCACGGGTCAGATCTTCCCTGACGCGTTGCCTCTCCACTGTGCGGGTGCTCTCTCGTCGTCGTGCCCTCGGCCGTCGGAGCTGATTCCCGCACGCAGATCGGAGCTCCGATGGAACCCCTCTCCGCCTCGCCTCCGCGCCAGGGTCAGCGCCCTAACCGCACGGATTCGAGCCACCACGGCCTTCCTTCCCCCACGACCATCTGGCGCGACCGCTCCTCCATGAGCTGCCACCGTCGCCTCGAGGTGACTGCTTCCTCTCTCTCTTCCTCTCGCTTTCCTTTTTCATAAGTTAAGAATGAGACACTGCAGTCAACAGTATTAGTAGTACGGACCGGGTCTCCAATAAGGCCATAGGATGAAATAATATAAGTGTTAGTATAGTATTAGTAAACCATTAGATTACGGTACATATATGTGTTGGTAGATACATAGTAAAATACAATGATTTTGTTACTGTTATCAATTATTATTAATAATATATTTTTTATTCTCATTGGTTTTACTAATGACACTATTGTTATTTATTATTAGTATATTAAATATTTCTAAATATATTATTTATTATTATTATTATTATTATTATTATTATTATTATTATTATTATTTTGTTTTATTAATGGGTTTATGGGTTGGGCCTTTGGCTTAGCCCAAGGATAAAAGAATTAAACGAGTATTTATTGGGTTTTGTTTTAATTCGTGGACTGGGATTATTTGTCAATTGCTGCTGGGCTTGCCCGATAATATTAAAAGAGTTTTTATTTATAGTTATTTGAATAATTATTTTGGGCTTTTGGTTTCGAATTTTGTTATTAAATATTTAGACTACTATTTTAATATATTGATTTAGACTTTAAGGTTATGTATAAACAGTTTCCAAAATAAATTTTTGTACAAACTTATAAGTATTTTCTAAAATGTACTTGTTTATATATAAATATGCAGAGGAAGTTTCTAAAATGATTTATAAATAAATTCTAAATAAAATATATATTTTAAGTATTCTCTATCTACTTTTATAATACGGTTTGACCTAAAACAAATATTATAGTATTTTATATATAATTAAAAAATAGCTTTTGACATAAGATTTATATTTATAGTAGTCGTGGGCCTTTACATATATAGGATTTTATAAAAAATATAAATAACCATTATATCTTAATGGGTTCTACATCAATAAACTTTTATATCCGTTTTATAAAATAAATATTTTTGTAAAGAAGTTTAATACCTATCTAGATCATTATAAACATTTTTCCTAAAAATAAGTATATATATATTTTCTAAAGTAAATATTATTTTCTAAATGGAATCCCTTCGACTTAAATCATTTTTCGATCGCAACAAATCTTATTCCTACTTTTCTTGCGAATTTCCGAAATCATTCACATCGACCATAGCCAAATCAGCCTATCATGGACTCAACGGACGATTTTGTGCACGGCCTGCCGGAATCCAACTTTGGACATACGGTTCATTTCGTATCGGAAAACCGGACCTGTTGACATATAGGTTGACAATTTTAGAGACCGTTGACTCTGGCACGCTTTTCGGTGCAAAACGGGTCCAACGGCGGATACCGTTTTGACCCAAAATTACCGTTTTGCCCTTGTGTCCATAATTAGACTTAAGGACAGACGATTCTAGCTAATTTGACTATTCTGAGAATGTTGGTAATGTTTATTTCAGCATCCGAAGACTTTTTGCGTGTGTTGGCTTTATTGACTCATCTGATGTGGTTGTATTATCGGTTTCACCAGCAAAGGACCTCAGGCAAGTGTACTTTCTGATTTCTTTCGATTTATAGTAGTCTTTTCATTTCATGTTTATACATATGTCTTGCTGCTTGTTGACACACTCGTCACACGGAGTAGTCGGGGAAGGGGAAAATATCTTAGTAGACATGTGGACTACCCAGAACTATCCTAATATGTCTAATCTTGACTGATAGCAGCTGCACACGACACGTGCAGGGTGCCCTATTTACCCCCTACCCGTTCACATGTCGAAAAGGATATTTCACACCACGTAGGTAGTTGTCTTTTATTTGTTTTTCTTATCTTCTTCACACCTGCCATATCATCAGTTACTTTCTAGCTTTCATATCTCATATGTTATTTTCGTGTCTTGTTAATTCTATTGTATTTTTGCATTGCCGTCGGTTTGTGTACTTGTTCCATTTCTGACTGGAAACCATCATTTTTCAGGTTAGTTGTGGCTTCACTTAGCTTTGGAAGATACGGGGGTACTGGCAGACAGAAACCTAGAAATAAATAGCAAGAACCTTGTATTTTCTTTAAATTTAAATGTTGTAACTGTTGTAATAAACTTAGAAATGTGAATGAGTAGCAAATGTTATATTTTGAAATTTTAAGCATCTTGGCCGTGACAGCATTCTACCGCCGACTCTGCGGCGTAGGCTGGCTTGGGCACGTCTCGTATCCGAAAAACTGGGTGCGAGTCGTGATAAGTTTTTGTGGTAGCCCATGCAGGTCAGTTTTCGTAAAAGATTGTGAACTCGTGATGGTACTTAAGTTAGTCGTACCATTGCGAGCCTGTGACTAGAAAATGCTCATTCACAACTTAGGTTAAATTGATTTAAGAGAATGACCAGGACTAGGAGTCCCTTGTTCAAATTGACCGTTGGGTAGTTAAGGTTGTCAGATATGCCATACAATTTAGATGAAGAATTAATGAATTTAGAGAGCTTGCCAGATCTCTGTAGATACACTATCACTTTTGATATGAAGATATGATCCAACGTGGGTATACTACTCACTTGGCTAGTTTGGCTTTCCCTAAAATTAAGGCTATAATCTTAGTAAACTGTTCAATTTTTCTTTTGCTCTATTTAGATGTAATTCTTATATCATGAGTTAGAATTGCCTATTTTAAATTCTCTTTTGTTGTAAGGACTTAGTTTATAATTTCTGATTCTGTTATTCGTGTACGAATCTCGAGTTAGATTTGATTCAAAGTTTTCCCTCAGTCACTTGAAATACATATGAAATAAATATTAGGATGTTCCTACTTCTCTTGTCTTCAATTATTTTCTCCCCGATCAAATCTTTTACTTTAAGGATTGAGACTTAGAGGCGGATGTTTACGCCTTCTATCATAGTCAACTAGTTTGAATCTCCAGCAGCTCCTTAAAGTTCTTAGGAATATAATTGGAGTAATTTTAATGACTGTGATGGCCAGCCAGCAGCGCACTGGCGAGGCACGACCCATAGAGTTGAAATTATTTCGAAGAATCGTAGGTTATGGGACATTGCTAAAACTATGTCCTCATTGACCTCTTTAGATCTTAGATACCCTTGTGTCGACATAAGGTAGAGTATCTGATAGCATATCATATTTGAATCACGGAACCAAGGGTTTGCCACAGCCAGAGTATACAGGCGAGGCATGATTCTCGGTAAAATAACTTCATATGTGATTACAAGTTTAGGATACTATAGAGAATAGAAAGATGCCCTGTGTGTCCCATAAGATCCAAAGCCATAACTAGTGAAAGTTATGCAAGTTGAGCACCATGTCTCCCAAACTAGCATTTCGTGGTCCTCGTGATCTATTGACGAGGTAATTGACTAACCCTAATAGGTTTACCTAGAATATAGAATTTGGAAGTCCATAACCCATTAGTCGACCAAGGCCTTATGGATAGAAGATAGTAGGATGACGGTATAAGCAATAACACCAGGTAAGATTTTGATTCTCACAAAACTCGAACTACTTGTGCCTCCTTTCCAAAAATCTCGCCTACTTATATTTTGACTATCTTGACCAATGCTGATATTACAGCCTAGTTTTGAAGGTTACTCTTTTATTGAGCTTGATTCGTTACATATGTTTATTGGGGACGCCCGCTAACATATTGTCTAATCAGAATCATTGTATTACGGTCTGATCAACCATGATGCATTTGGTTCGCTCTTCATCTAATTGCCCTACGTGGATTGAGATATAGATGTCTTTAGGTTCTCATCCGCGACTGCTTGACAATTCCTCTTGAAATATACATTCGCCCTTGAATCATGTAATTGTATTCGGTGACATCTCTCTTGAACTCTTTATTGTTTTTGTCTTCACTGATTGGAAAGACGAAAGCTCGTAATTTATAGGTAGATACAGAGTATTCCCATGGCTATGATAGTTGTATATGCAAGTGTAGCTACCATCGGCCAGCCCTGTGAGTGGAACCTTGCCTTGAGTTACTCGTCCTTCCTTCGACACTAAATCTACTATCTTGTTCTTCTAGTCATTGGAGTCCGAGAATGATTAGGATCTTTCCCTTGATCAAATGCCAACCTAGGAGACTACCTATTCTCAAGAGACCAAATGTTGTGAGCCTCTAATTATTTGTTTGAAGCTTGCTTTAACTAGAACCCTTGTGACAATAGTCTGGCAGGTTTGACACAAATAGAAATTCATGACCCAGTTGTTAGAAATAGCCATGCTTACCAGAATTTATCAATACTTCTTAGCTACTTGAGTAAATTTGTTGCTTGTTAAATTTTGGGTTGCTTGATAGATATGAGAGGATTATAGATGCCATATATAGTAGGTATCTATTGGTAAAAATATTAGCAATTAGTTGGAGGATTATAAAGTTTTAGCGACAGGAGATTTGATGGAGTAAAGTGACAAAAGGTGGGTAGAAGTCCTCTAGTATTCGGAGTTATAAAATGGCTGGAGAAGGTTATAAACTATTTTGAGGAATTAAATTAAGGAGATCGAGGTAATAGTAGACTTTGAATTTTAAGAATAATTATGAATTAGAATTTCGAGGACGAAATTATTTTTAAGGTGGGTAGATTTGTAGCTTCCCTTTCCGAAATTTTGGAATATTTCTATTATTATTTATTTAAATGATGATTTTCAGATATATGTACAAGTTTCTGAAGCCAAATGAATGGAGTGTTTGTGCTTCCTTGTTTCTTGATGTGTAGCTAATTGCTACGAAGTAATGCGTGTCTTAACAATATTGATAATTTAGTTGTTTGATGCCTATATTAATACTCTCCGGCATTCTCAGAAGGTACTAGTTATGTTCCATGGGTTTTGTCTCTGTTGTTACTATGAAGTTAATAGTAGTCTGAGTGCCTCAATAGATTTTCTTAAATAATTGATACTTGGTATTTGTAAGCTTCGGTTTATATTTGGGAATTCAACAGTTGTGTAGGTTTAAATGGATCAAGTTTTCTCTATTGATTCATGCTTGGAGTACTATAGACTTACTATCTCAATGAGCTTGTCCAGGTGTTGACAACATATGTCTTATTTCTTATTTGAGCGTGGGAATTTAGTCTTGACCTCTATGATATGAATGTCCTATTGGTTAAGATGTTAGCTTATGAATTTGGAGCCTTGGGTTCAGAGCCTACCAATTACTCCCCAAAATTATGTATGAATGCTTTGATATTGTTGCTATCTACCAAGTTGTTTGTAGATTGAATTTTATTTGAGGGGATGCAGTCAAAATAGATTGGTTCTTGTCACGACCCGCACCCACTGTCAGGGTACGAGAACGTAACAACGCCCAGCCTACGCCGCAGTATCGGCGGTAGAACGCTGTCCTAGGTCAATCATCTAACCATATAAAAGTACCTGTACAGTTTATACTCTCCGAATGGAGGTGACATAACAATATACATCTCAATCACATCTAGGGTAGAAGAATGAAGAACAGATAGATAGATAGTAACTCAAAAAGAACCATAGCATAGATGAAAATGTCCAAGTGTCTAGTACAACACAATATCCAGAACTGTCAACTCATACTACAAAAAGTCTAAGAGTCTATACATCTCCACATCTCAAAATACAACACAGAATGTGAGACAAAAAGTAAATATAGAAAGACTGCCTAGACTAAACTGGTCTAGACTACTGGAACATCCTCCTCAGCTGTAGGTGGAACCTGCTGAGGGTCCACAACATAAGTATCATCTAGTCCTGCTCCATAATAGGTAGACACCAGGGCCTCATCCTCATCCTCTGTAATATTTTCAACAGGTCCAATCAGGACGGGAACGAGCACAATACATCTCACGCAGTGCATAGCAGGTTAGGAAATACGATACAGGCAATAGAGTAAGATACATGAACTGCTGAAAGGAAATATACGATGTAAAAGAGATAGCTGTAATGAAATATCTACTGTATATAGAGAACTGTAGTGACTAGTGATGTAGAGCACAAGATAGGCATGTGAATGGCTGGACTTGCACATGATTACACTACGGAGTTGTACATGATTACACTACTTTGGAATTATTCACATGTCCACTTCTACTCCCCCGTTTTCCCCAATCAATACACAAGGATCTATACAAGTTACGTTATTGTACATGATATCACATGGGGCCCATGAAAGGGTGCACATGATAGTATACATGAGAGCTCAGTAAACATGAGAGTACATGATCACATGAGTGTACATGAATAATAGAAGCATAGGAGTACATGATGATAGTGAAACACACATAACATGAAGTACCCGATGCTCCCGAGGGGGATAACATCTCATGTAAAGATCCATATAGTACCAATCCGTGTTACCAACGTGACAGCAACAAGTAAAGTAATCTAGAGCAAGAAGTAAAGCCTGAACAAGTATGAAACGGTCAGAGAATGTACTCGCCTGATAACTGAATGTCTGAAGAGGATATACTGTCTGAGGAGAGGTGTCTGGCTCCTAATCAGAGCAATACAAGTCACAATGTATTCTAAATAGTAAATATGAAGTCTACTATGCAAACTACATGATTCTAGGTCAATCTGGTCAAAAGTCAACTCTTGGTCAACTCTGGTCAACTCTAAAGTCAAACTAGTCAAAGTTAAGTCAATATTAGTCAAACTAGTTAGGGTTTTAGTCAAACTAGTCAAACTAGTTATTTTAGGTCATTACTAGTCATTTCTAGGTGAACTAGGTCACTTTTGACCTAAGGTTGACTTTGGTCAACCCTTAGTAATCAAGGGTCAACATGTTGGTTTTGGGCCATTAGGGTTAGCCCCAAGCCATTGGCTAATAATCCTAGGCCATAGGCCATTGTCAAAGATTATTGGTTATAGGTTTTCATCTAAACCTATACCTTAACAAGTTATACATATATATAATATCACTATATCTATATATATATAATTAGACACTAGCTACCCATATATCAAATATGAATATCATATATAGTACAAACCCACACTCACACCTATATACATATAACACTATGTATGACATAGTGAGACCTAACACAAATGTATATATATCACTTATATATATACATATATATATATATATCTATATATATATATCAATCTATATACATATATTACTTATATATATAGATAGATAGGAGAGAGAGACTTAGAGTGAGTGAGAGAGTGAAAGAAAGAGAGGGCTACAGTGAGAGAGAGAGTGAGAGATCAGGACACAGGGGGGGGTTTCCAGAATCCTGGAACCCAAAATCAAACCCCCAAACACACACACATAACACACATATACACACATATGTGTATATCTACATAACTACACCCACACACACCCAAATCTCCTCGAATTCGACCCACACCCTCACATATATGTATACTACACATAGACTCACTAAAATACACTAGTCTAATACCTAAATTATTAATAAAATCGAATCAAAGTTCGATTTCCAAAATCTGGAATTAACTCAAAACTGTGACAGTGCACAGTTAACACTGAAATTGGGTAATTCGATATACGCAACCCAAATCGAGCTAAGACTCGATACCAACGGTTGGTAACTAACCCCCCATAGATACACTAGGGTCCTAGGACACTGACACGACACCACGACATGGTTTCGTGTGTCCAAACACACAAAACACTCGATCGGGTAAGTCTGATACGTGTACACAAGAACAGTGTCGTGCACACGTTCCACGCACTCGTGGACACACCACGAGACACGACACGTCTCGTGGTCGTGCATACGTCTAGCCCACACGTAGGGCTACACATTCCACACCCTGACACGTGTCCACGACACGCGTGGACACAGAACAAACACCGTATCAGTCGTGAAAACACGACTGATACACGCGTGTTACGACTGCGTCGTGCACGCGGTTACACGCGTCGTACACGCGACACAGGACACGAAGCACCACGTGCTCGTGTCCACGTGTACGCCACGCATAGGGCTTCATGCCCGTGTCACTACGAGATGCTCTAGTGTCGTGTCCATGCGACACGACACACTCAAAGTTGTGCGCGCGCGCGCGTGCGCTGACAGCGCGTGTCCAGTGCGAGTGAGTTTTCTCACTCGACACGACACGACGCGACACGAGACTTTGGGGGCATGTTCGCAGACATTGCCCCCTTGTCTGTGTCAAATATTTCGTGTCCTAGTGGCCTGTGCTGTGCGCACGAAGGGTCGGGTAGCAGGACATGCACGATGGGCTCGTGCGGTCGGTTCGTGTCCAATTTGGACACGAACACAGCACTAAAATGTGCTCAGTCGAGTGGGTCCGTGACCTACATGTCTAGGGCTTCACAACAGTGCAATTAGTTCTACAAAAACACAAAAACAAGTCCATTGTGGCATTTCACCAAACAAGGTTTCTAGCTTAGGATACGTGTCCGATACGGACACCAAAACACATCAAAATCCCACCAAACTTTACCCACAGTATTGTTATCCCTATATGAATGCATTTATGAAAGAAAAACAGGAATTGACTAAGTTTGTGGAAATTTACCTATTGGTGAAATTCCAAGGAAATCAATGAAAAGGGGGTTGTGTGATCTCCAACTCGATGATGCCCAAGCTCCCAAATTCTAGATTTCTTGCTTCCCTTAGCACCCTAGATGTTGTAGGGTTCCAATGCAAGAGACTAGAGTCAATTTGGATCAAGATAGCTCAAGTTATGAAGGTTGAAAGGAAAGGGAATTTTTGTGGAATAAATTTCATGTATTTTTGTTCATGAATTATTCCATGGGGTATTTATCAAATGTGGGCTGCCAAGGGGGGTCTTCCTTGGTCGGCCAAGCATGGGGGGGGGGGGGGGTGTCCTTGGCTTCCTTCAAGGCTAAGTCAAGGACTTTAGCAAAAGGTTTGGTGATATTTTGCATGTTTTGTGCAAAATATCCATAAAGCAAATATCTAGATATTATCTACTTTAACCCATGACCTAAACATCACCCTAATGATTCTAGGTTAGGGGCTAACTACTAGTTTAGGGTAGGATAGGTTAGGAACTAATCATGAGACCTACCAAGTATTAAATAATATTAAAATCACATAATCACAAATTAAATCTAGAAAATTACCAAAATACCCTTTTGGTCAAAAACCCCAAATTTGATATTCTAAGCCTATGGCTAAGCTATCATGGTCATGGCAACTTCTAGGTTAGAGAAAACTAGGGTTTGCACTAAGTTATACTAACCAAAATCACGAAGTCATAAGTCATGACTTAGCATGACTTAGAAAATGGTTTAATCTAACTAAAATCACCAGAAAATCATACCATGACTAAAATACCACTAATAAATAATAAAAATAATAAATTTTCAAAAATCCCCAATTTCAGAAAACAGGGTGTTACAAGTCTACCCACCTTAAAATAATTTCGTCCTCGAAATTTAGATGGTCGTACTCCTCCTAGGTCAAACCTCCAACAATCAGGGACGAAGCCACTACCTAGGCAATATACAAGGTCAAATAAGCAAAATATGGGTAGTAGACCTATACTGGGTCATGTCTAAAAATTGGCTGGCAGTTTTAGGTCATAAGGTGTCCTCAATTTAAATCGAAGCCAAAAGTAACTCCATGGGGTAAATCAGGATGGAGTCTCGGGTCAGAAAAATCGTACTAAGCAAATGAAGCACACAATGGTATGCCTGAGTGGGACACTAAGGTCATGGGCGTAGTATGTCATGTCTAGGTCATGTACGTGAAATCAGTTTTGAGAAAACAACTAGTCTTGTGCTCCAAATTTAAAAGTCACGGTAATGTGCCTATGATGATCATAATTTAGAGTGGGAAAGGTCTATGGCCTGAATTAAGCCAGAAATTGTGATGCAATAGTGGTACCAGGGGGACAGGTTAAATGGAACAGTCTGTGGTCTCATCTAGGTGTACTAGTCATTCTAGATCAATACTGTCCTATGGTATCAAAACGTTCAAGCAATCTAAGGTGTCCAAATTTGGGAAGGTAAGGAAACAACAATCATCAAGACTATAGGGTCGTCTACCATCCTATATGAAAATTGGTCATTTAACAAGTAACTGAGAAATCATTAAAGTTATCCTTCCATAAAAAGAAAATTGAAAATTTAGGTACAACAATCACAAATAGATTTTTGTCTTGACATGATCTAAGTTGATCAATTTCAGGAAAAATAGAGATTTGGGCAAGATGGAAAATCAATAAAATTAAGTATAAGCACGAGCATCCAATGATGAAGATCCAGGTCATGATAAATTTAATTCAACTGGATACGAATACGAGGTTCATAGGCGATTAAAATAATTCCAAGGAGAATTGTCAAGGCTGTTGCGGACAAGATTCTAGGGCAAGTTTAACTGTCTCCATCCACGTAGATTAATATATGAAAAGGCGAACCAAAATGCAATAGGTTGATCAGACCATCATGCGCCGGTTCTGATTAGACAATATGTTAGTGGGTGCGCACCCAATAAAATATATCATGATCAAGCTCGAAAAAGGATAAGCTTGTAAAACTAAGGATAAATTTGTAGCATAAGATATAAGTAAGGGTGGAATGATGAAAGAAGATACATAGTCCTGGTCATGGGCATAGACTAGGAGATAAGGAAACAATAAATCACAGGGCTAAAAGGGTCACTATTCTATGGTCAGAGCTACTCTATCAACTCTAAGTCAAAAGGCATAACACATAAATTAATTTATTTAAGAGGAAAATTCTTGACAAAAGAGTTAGTCAAGAATTATATTAATAGCTAAAGCTACTCCTACTCCTACTCCTAAGTAAGAGATAAAGAAACAAACAAACAATCGACAAAAACAAAAGAACTACCAGGTCAAAACTGATCACTAATAAAGAACAGGTAGGAGCAGATGGAATTTGATTTTTAAGATAGATATAATGAAGTAAGGTGGGAATGGAATTTAGAAGGACAGAACCTGCAAGCACATTGCCAACTGCCTGGCCATCCTCAACTGTCATGGCGTAAGCACGCCCCTGCTGACCTCTCCCAGCCTGTTGCTGAAACTGCATAAATCTCTGCTGCTGTGGCTGTAACGGTCCTCTCTGCTGCTGTCCTACCGGAGCCTTGGCTCCTGCTCCTGGTGCTGCTCCCTGTGCTACTCTGCCTGTGTACTGGGAACACTCCCTCAGCTGGTGGTCCGCTGCCCCACATATTAGGCACCGGCCCAACCTCTTCCTGCACTCACCCCATCCATGTCCCGACTTCTTGCAATAGGGACAACTGATTGTCTTCGGGTCCTGACCCCGATACTGATGCTGCACTTGCTGAACTCCCACTGGGGTCTGCGTCTGCTGAAACTGCACATGGGGCCTCTTGGCCTGGCCTCTACTGCTGCTGGTACCACGAGCGTCCCGTCCCTTCTTGAACAACTGTTGCCGCTGAGTTTCCACTATCTGCTGGAAGAAGGAGAACAACCGTGCCACGTCCTCTGATCCTGATGACGACTGCTGCTGAAGAACGTTCGGGACGACAGAAGAAGGTCTCAGAGTAGGGAGAGGTGCACTCCCATAGGCTGCAGATATCCTAGCCTGAGCTGGCACAACAGGAACTGCAGTCTCGGGGCCCTGCTGATCAGGACGAGGAGTGGTAGACCCCTCAGTGGTATCTCCCTGATCGAGACGATGAGATCCTGTCTCCATACCCATCCTGGAGACAGATCAAACAAGGAATCAATACTGAGATATAAAATGATAATTCAAGGGTGGACAGTTATTCAAGGAAGCAAACCTTCAACAGGAATTTAGATGGCAGGAATCCAGTTAAGAGTTTTCCTAATGCGATTGAGTACCCTAAAATAAGGATATTAATCTAACACAAGAAATTAAAATCACCAACTAAAAAAAATTTCAAAATCATCAACTAACACCAGGATTCAAAGTTCTATAGTGAATCCTCCAAAATCAAATTCAATCAAGGGAAAAGAAGTTTAAATCGTAATTTAAAATGAGATTCTCAAGGGTCATCCCAGGAATCTCTCAAGGTATCCTAACAGTGATTGAGTATCCACTCTCTCTACGCCTATTCCTCAAATCCTATCGCAGGCTGTAGTGATACTCTAGTTCGAATACTACTACATAAACTCGACCTGCATGGGCCACCACTAAAAACGTGTCACGACCCGCACCCACTGTCAGGGTACGAGAACGTAACAACGCCCAGCCTACGCCACAGTATCGGCGGTAGAACGCTGTCCTAGGTCAATCATCTAACCATATAAAAGTACCTGTACAGTTTATACTCTCCGAATGGAGGTGACATAACAATATACATCTCAATCACATCTAAGGTAGAAGAATGAAGAACAGATAGATAGATAGTAACTCAAAGAGAACCATAGCATAGATGAAAATGTCCAAGTGTCTAGTACAACACAATATCCAGAACTGTCAACTCATACTACAAAAAGTCTAAGAGTCTATACATCTCCACATCTCAAAATACAACACAGAATGTGAGACAAAAAGTAAATATAGAAAGACTGCCTAGACTAAACTGGTCTAGACTACTGGAACATCCTCCTCAGCTGTAGGTGGAACCTGCTGAGGGTCCACAACATAAGTATCATCTAGTCCTGCTCCATAATAGGTAGACACCAGGGCCTCATCCTCATCCTCTGTAATATTTTCAACAGGTCCAATCAGGACGGGAACGAGCACAATACATCTCACGCAGTGCATAGCAGGTTAGGAAATACGATACAGGCAATAGAGTAAGATACATGAACTGCTGAAAGGAAATATACGATGTAAAAGAGATAGCTGTAATGAAATATCTACTGTATATAGAGAACTGTAGTGACTAGTGATGTAGAGCACAAGATAGGCATGTGAATGGCTAGACTTGCACATGATTACACTACGGAGTTGTACATGATTACACTACTTTGGAATTATTCACATGTCCACTTCTACTCCCCCGTTTTCCCCAATCAATACACAAGGATCTATACAAGTTACGTTATTGTACATGATATCACATGGGGCCCATGAAAGGGTGCACATGATAGTATACATGAGAGCTCAGTAAACATGAGAGTACATGATCACATGAGTGTACATGAATAATGGAAGCATAGGAGTACATGATGATAGTGAAACACACATAACATGAAGTACCCGATGCTCCCGAGGGGGATAACATCTCATGTAAAGATCCATATAGTACCAATCCGTGTTACCAACGTGACAGCAACAAGTAAAGTAATCTAGAGCAAGAAGTAAAGCCTGAACAAGTATGAAACGGTCAGAGAATGTACTCGCCTGATAACTGAATGTCTGAAGAGGATATACTGTCTGAGGAGAGGTGTCTGGCTCCTAATCAGAGCAATACAAGTCACAATGTATTCTAAATAGTAAATATGAAGTCTACTATGCAAACTACATGATTCTAGGTCAATCTGGTCAAAAGTCAACTCTTGGTCAACTCTGGTCAACTCTAAAGTCAAACTAGTCAAAGTTAAGTCAATATTAGTCAAACTAGTTAGGGTTTTAGTCAAACTAGTCAAACTAGTTATTTTAGGTCATTACTAGTCATTTCTAGGTGAACTAGGTCACTTTTGACCTAAGGTTGACTTTGGTCAACCCTTAGTAATCAAGGGTCAACATGTTGGTTTTGGGCCATTAGGGTTAGCCCCAAGCCATTGGCTAATAATCCTAGGCCATAGGCCATTGTCAAAGATTATTGGTTATAGGTTTTCATCTAAACCTATACCTTAACAAGTTATACATATATAATATCACTATATCTATATATATAATTAGACACTAGCTACCCATATATCAAATATGAATATCATATATAGTACAAACCCACACTCACACCTATATACATATAACACTATGTATGACATAGTGAGACCTAACACAAATGTATATATATCACTTATATATATACATATATATATATATCTATATATATATATATATATCAATCTATATACATATATTACTTATATATATAGATAGATAGGAGAGAGAGACTTAGAGTGAGTGAGAGAGTGAAAGAAAGAGAGGGCTACAGTGAGAGAGAGAGTGAGAGATCAGGACACAGGGGGGGTTTCCAGAATCCTGGAACCCAAAATCAAACCCCCAAACACACACACATAACACACATATACACACATATGTGTATATCTACATAACTACACCCACACACACCCAAATCTCCTCGAATTCGACCCACACCCTCACATATATGTATACTACACATAGACTCACTAAAATACACTAGTCTAATACCTAAATTATTAATAAAATCGAATCAAAGTTCGATTTCCAAAATCTGGAATTAACTCAAAACTGTGACAGTGCACAGTTAACACTGAAATTGGGTAATTCGATATACGCAACCCAAATCGAGCTAAGACTCGATACCAACGGTTGGTAACTAACCCCCCATAGATACACTAGGGTCCTAGGACACTGACACGACACCACGACACGGTTTCGTGTGTCCAAACACACAAAACACTCGATCGGGTAAGTCTGATACGTGTACACAAGAACAGTGTCGTGCACACGTTCCACGCACTCGTGGACACACCACGAGACACGACACGTCTCGTGGTCGTGCATACGTCTAGCCCACACGTAGGGCTACACATTCCACACCCTGACACGTGTCCACGACACGCGTGGACACAGAACAAACACCGTATCAGTCGTGAAAACACGACTGATACACGCGTGTTACGACTGCGTCGTGCACGCGGTTACACGCGTCGTACACGCGACACAGGACACGAAGCACCACGTGCTCGTGTCCACGTGTACGCCATGCATAGGGCTTCATGCCCGTGTCACTACGAGATGCTCTAGTGTCGTGTCCATGCGACACGACACACTCAAAGTTGTGCGCGCGCGCGCGTGCGCTGACAGCGCGTGTCCAGTGCGAGTGAGTTTTCTCACTCGATACGACACGACGCGACACGAGACTTTGGGGGCATGTTCGCAGACATTGCCCCCTTGTCTGTGTCAAATATTTCGTGTCCTAGTGGCCTGTGCTGTGCGCACGAAGGGTCGGGTAGCAGGACATGCACGATGGGCTCGTGCGGTCGGTTCGTGTCCAATTTGGACACGAACACAGCACTAAAATGTGCTCAGTCGAGTGGGTCCGTGACCTACATGTCTAGGGCTTCACAACAGTGCAATTAGTTCTACAAAAACACAAAAACAAGTCCATTGTGGCATTTCACCAAACAAGGTTTCTAGCTTAGGATACGTGTCCGATACGGACACCAAAACACATCAAAATCCCACCAAACTTTACCCACAGTATTGTTATCCCTATATGAATGCATTTATGAAAGAAAAACAGGAATTGACTAAGTTTGTGGAAATTTACCTATTGGTGAAATTCCAAGGAAATCAATGAAAAGGGGGTTGTGTGATCTCCAACTCGATGATGCCCAAGCTCCCAAATTCTAGATTTCTTGCTTCCCTTAGCACCCTAGATGTTGTAGGGTTCCAATGCAAGAGACTAGAGTCAATTTGGATCAAGATAGCTCAAGTTATGAAGGTTGAAAGGAAAGGGAATTTTTGTGGAATAAATTTCATGTATTTTTGTTCATGAATTATTCCATGGGGTATTTATCAAATGTGGGCTGCCAAGGGGGGTCTTCCTTGGTCGGCCAAGCATGGGGGGGGGGTGTCCTTGGCTTCCTTCAAGGCTAAGTCAAGGACTTTAGCAAAAGGTTTGGTGATATTTTGCATGTTTTGTGCAAAATATCCATAAAGCAAATATCTAGATATTATCTACTTTAACCCATGACCTAAACATCACCCTAATGATTCTAGGTTAGGGGCTAACTACTAGTTTAGGGTAGGATAGGTTAGGAACTAATCATGAGACCTACCAAGTATTAAATAATATTAAAATCACATAATCACAAATTAAATCTAGAAAATTACCAAAATACCCTTTTGGTCAAAAACCCCAAATTTGATATTCTAAGCCTATGGCTAAGCTATCATGGTCATGGCAACTTCTAGGTTAGAGAAAACTAGGGTTTGCACTAAGTTATACTAACCAAAATCACGAAGTCATAAGTCATGACTTAGCATGACTTAGAAAATGGTTTAATCTAACTAAAATCACCAGAAAATCATACCATGACTAAAATACCACTAATAAATAATAAAAATAATAAATTTTCAAAAATCCCCAATTTCAGAAAACAGGGTGTTACAGTTCTGAAATTAGACAAAACTCCTGTAATAGAGTTGAATGAATTAAAAGGATGTATAGCCAACAATAGACTAGATTAGGAGGACCTTATTTTGGTTTAGTTGCATCTTTATTCTTATAAAATGAGTATTGATTCGTATTTAGGAGGAGTGCGACAAATGATGCTTAAATTGACCTACTCGTCTTTTTGTTTGGAAGAGAAAGAAAACAAACAGTAGAATGCAAAAGCAGCAGCAGCTAGCTTGGCCCAAGCCCAGGCCAACCGCTCCCGGCCCACAACAGAGCAACCAAAGCAATCCCAAACCGAGAACACAGACCCGAGCCCCCTTGTAACGCACACGCACATATATATATCAAATAAGAAATGCAAGGAAACCCAAAAACCCTAATACCGCCACCATCAAACCACAGAGCCTACACCAGCAGCAACACCACACCACCGTCTATAATATCGGCCACCCGTTCGGAACAACCACCACCCCGTCATTGCCAGGCACCAAAGCACAACGGAATACACAAAGATTCATGTGTCGAGGTGTCCATGACCACAATACTTTCAACATACAACTAATTCCCTGTGTCCGATACCCAACAATTAAACCAGAAAGAATAGGCGCAGAAGAGATCAAGCAAATACCCAACATACCTTCCGCGACTTCCTCCAGTCGGGCCCCACGCCGCACTCGCCGTCGACCGGATGTTTCCGTGCCGAGTTTCGATCGGACGGTTGTCGGGCCGTCCCCGCGCTCCGGTGCTGCTGAGCCCCATGCCCTAATCTGACCGCTTCTTCGTGTCCGCTGAGCCGGCCCCGAGCTTCTTCCCTCCGTCGCAGCCAATCGCCGCTGGGCGCCGCCGCCTCAACTCTGCGGTCAAGTCACCGCGTTGTCACGAACGGCCACCGCTACACCGACCTAGTCGTGCCTTTCCGAGCAGCCGTCGTGTGTCGAAACCCCTCGCAGTGCCCACGTCCTCCGACCGTCGCCCCTCTGGATCGGCTAGCGCCGCCGGCCCCCTCCGCTGTATGAGACTCCTCTGACGTGCCTCCGTGTCAGCCGCAAACCAGCGCCGCGTTGAGCGCCACTCCCCGTTCCCAATTTCTGGACGCCGCCCAGACCAGCCTTCGGCCGTGCGCTCTCCAGCCCGGAGGAGCACCGTCGGCGCCTGAAGTGGGCACCGATCCTCGCGTCGCAAGAGCTCCGTCGAACCGGTGGGCTGTTTTCTGCCGCCCAAGGAGCATGGCAAGCCATGGGTCAGATCTTTCCTGACGTGTTGCCTCTCCACCGTGCGGGTGCTCTCTCGTCGCCGTGCCCTCGGCCGTCGGAGCTGATTCCCGCACGCAGACCGGAGCTCCGGTGGAACCCCTCTCCGGCTCGCCTCCGTGCCAGGGTCAGCGCCCCGACTACACGGATTCGAGCCACAGCGGCCTTCCTTCCACCACGACCATCCGGCGCGACCTCTCCTCCATGAGCTGCCACCGTCGCCTCGAGGTGACTGCTTACTCTCTCTCTTCCTCTCGCTTTCCTTTTTCATAAGTTAAGAATGAGACACTGCAGTCAGCAGTATTAGTAGTACGGGCCGGGTCTCCAAGCCCGATAAGGCTATAGGATGAAATACCATAAGTGTAAGTATAGTATTAGTAAACCATTAGATTACGGTACATATATGTGTTGGTAGATACATAGTAAAATACAATGATTTTGTTAATGTTATCAATTATTATTAATAATATTGTTTTTATTCTCATTGGTTTCACTAATGACACTATTGTTATTTATTATTAATATATTAAATAATTCTAAATATATTATTATTATTATTATTATTTTGTTTTATTAATTGGTTTATGGGTTAGGCCTTTGGGTTAGCCCAAGGATAAAAGAATTAAACGAGTATTTATTGGGTTTTGTTTTAATTGGTGGATAGGGATTATTTGTCAATTGCTGCTGGGCTTGCCCGACAATATTAAAAGAGTTTTTATTTATAGTTATTTGAATAATTATTTTGGGCTTTTGGTTTCGAATTTTGTTATTAAATATTTAGACTACTATTTCAATATATTGATTTGGACTTTAAGGTTATGTATAAACAGTTTCCAAAATAAAGTTCTGTACAAACTTATAAGTATTTTCTAATATGTGCTTGTTTATGTATAAATATGCAGAGGAAGTTTCTAAATTGATTTATAAAAAAATTCTAAATAAAATATATATTTTCAGTATTCTCTATCTAGTTTTATAATACAGTTTGACCTAAACACAAATATTATAGTATTTTCTATATAATTAAAAAATAGCTTTTGACATAAGATTTATATTTATAGTAGTCTTGGGCCTTTGCATATATGAGATTTTTAAAAAAAATATAAATAATCGTTATACCTTAATGGGCTCTACATCAATAAACTTTTATATCCGTTTTATAAAATAAATATTTTTGTAAGAAGTTTAATACCTATCTAGATCATTATAAACATTTTTCCTAAAAATAAGTATATATATATTTTCTAAAGTAAGTATTATTTTCTAAATGGAATCCCTTCGACTTAATCATTTTTCGATCACAACTAATCTTATTCCTACTTTTCTTGCGAATTTCCAAAATCATTCACATCGACCATAGCGAAATCAGCCTATCATGGACTCAACGGACGATTTTGTGCACGGCCCGCCAAAATCCAACTTTGGACATACGGTTGGATTTGTATCGGAAAACTGGACCTGTTGAGATATAGTTTGATGATTTTAGAGACCGTTGACTCTGGTACGCTTTTCGGTGCAAAGTGGGTCAAACGGCGGATACCGTTTTGACCCAAAATTACCGTTTTACCCCTGTGTCCAGAATTGGACATAAGAACAGGCGATTCTAGCTAATTTGACTATTTTGAGAATGTTGGTAATGTTTATTTCAGCATCCGAAGACTTTTTGCGTGTGTTGGCTTTATTGACTCATCTGATGTGGTTGTATTATCGGTTTCATCAGCAAAGGACCTCAGGTAAGTGCACTTTCTGATTGCTTTCGATTCATAGTAGTCTTTTCATTTCATGTTTATACATATGTCTTGCTGCTTGTTGACACGCTCGTCACACGGAGTAGTCGGGGGGGGAGGAAAATATCTTAGTAGACATGTGGACTATCCAGAACTATCCCAATATGTCTAATCTTGACTGATAGCAGCTGCACACGACACGTGCAGGGTACCGTATTTATCCCCTAGCTGTTCACATGTCGAAAATGATATTTCATACCACATACGTAGTTGTCTTTTATTTGTTTTCCTTATCTTCTTCACACCTGCCATATCATCAGTTACTTTCTAGCTTGCATATCTCATATGTTATTTTCGTGTCTTGTTAATTCTATTGTGTTTTTGTATTGCCGTCGGTTTGTGTACTTGTTCCATTCCTGACTGGAAACCATTATTTTTAGGTTAGCTGTGGCTTCACTTAGCTTTGGGAGATACGGGGATACTGACAGACAGAAACCTAGAAATAAATAGCAATTGTATCATTTTCATTAATTGTGAGAACCTTGTATTTTCTTTAAATTTAAATGTTGTAACTGTTGTAATAAACTTAAAAATATGAATGAGCAGCAAATGTTATATTTTGTGATTTTGAGCATCATGGCCGTGACAGCGTTCTACCGTCGACTCTGCGGCGTAGGCTGGCTTGGATACGTCTCGTATCCGAAAAACCAGGTGCGAGTCGTAACAACTATAACGGTCGATTGCGTAGCTTAGCGATGGAGTCATCGCACAGAAGTTTCCAGCAAAAAAGTTGAATAATACAAGTATACGTATAGAATCATCTTTTATTAATAATACAGCAGAATTACAAAGACACGAGGCCAAGATTATAATCACTCAAGATCACAATCTCTCTGATACAATCACTCAGCTCTCTCTCATCTCTTAATACAAAAGTTTAAGGCTTGCAACTTGAAGAAGGCGATGTCCATACATTATGTCCCGTATAGGTGAAGTCTTCAACGCGGCCGCATGTATCGAAAAGCCACAGAACTCCATACTTCAGGGTATCTAAGCGAGCTCCGTCTCGAATGAGCAAGTGCCTATAACCTGCACGCAAACTGGTGGGGTGTTAGTACCAACCGTACTGGTAGAATGCATCTCGCCTACCCATACAAAATCAACACATTATTTTAGTGAGTGTAACTTATTATTTTATGGTCTTTCTAATCTTGTCTTAGGATCAGTTTCAATACATAGTCTTCTGGTCTACTTAGTAATGCAATGACATAGTCGTATCATAAAACTCATTCGTGTATCAATATCGAGGTAGTGCCTCGCAACAAGTGTAATTTACTCAATACTTGTCTTATGGCCCTCCCCTGTTTCATCGTACAAATGACTCAATCATAGATTTGTGAACTTAGTGTCAACAACTCAAAACACGACACCACATCTCGTACCGAAGCATGTATTTCTACTATAGCTAAATCTTAGGCTCCATACTCGTGTTGCATACCATACATCCATTTCTCGCCTCCTTCATGTCATGTATTTCTACTATAGCTAAATCTAAGGCATGCATGCGGATCACCGCTATCAAACCGACTAAAACTATATGAAAGTTACTGGCACTACAAGTCATCTTAAACTAATATAAGACGAAAAGGCTTCGTATGAGAGGCGTTGTCTCCTTCGAAGGTCATAAAATACTCGTATCAGCGACATGCTCTTCAGTGGTCAGCCGCACACCCACTAAAGGCCCATAATACCTACAATTCCTCCTAGGCCGAGACGAACCCAGTGCCGTGAAGATCGTTCAAGGAACCAATATCTTGTGCACAAGTTTGTCCAAAGACCGTGTAAAACTCGACTCAACTCACCATGCAACTAAACCAATTTTCTTTTTCCTTTCCATACTTTCATATAGTTCCCAAAAACACGATCTGCCTTGGCGACCTACAGTCTTGAACACTTTCAATGTTTCCTTCTTCTTTTTTATTTAAATCCAGGAACAACTATTTGATAGCCTTCATGCCTACCTTAAAACAACCGTGTTCTGTGAAGTGCCATCAACCGAGTTATACTCTATATGACAAGCCTTGAAATCATAGGACTGTGTGGCTATAATAAGCCATAGAACCATGCCTACTATGACATCAAGTAGATAGCCCATAGCATAACTTGTTTTACTCAGTGGGTGAGGTCGAAAGACCAAGTGCCAACTTTTTAAAAACCAACATGGAGAACATCTAAGCAACATGTTGACACTTTACCATGTTCTTCATATATACTTGACTTCATGGAATTATTTTCTTAGCTATGTGGGTCCATCTCTTTTATTAACAAACCTACTCAGTGTATATGAAAACTCCATTTATTTAGTGTGAAGGCTAAGCTGCGGCAAGTTTATCGAAGCTACTCACCTGAGCGAGGAGTTGCCTCGGTCGAGCGTGACTTCGAGCAAGCTATTGCATAGCCAAGTGAAAACGTCGTTGTATTTTGATTCATCCGGTTGAATGGAGCAGGGCAGGGCACTACCAGCGATTCCTCACCATGACACTGTAGGATCGTTGTGCTCCTCTAGGGGGTGAATAAAGTGCATGTGTGTTCAGCGGAATAAAAGTCATCACTTAAAAAATATGTATAGTAGTAATCAAACTGATATAAAGTAGGCAGTAAAAATAAATGCATAATATAAATAAGTTTAGGAAAGCAAACGCAAACACCAAAATTTATACTGGTTTCCCTCTGAGAGGACTAGTCCAGACTCGAGTACTCTAGCTCGATGTTGAATCCAATATCTCATGAAAGACAGGCTTTGAATCTGAAATTATTGCAGCTCCTTACAACACGTATTTCTTTTATCCAAAGAGCACTACTTCAATTTGCATGCCTTTAATCCGAAGGACTTGCCGACTTCTGGAACATGATAAAAATTGAGATATTTTCAAGCCTTCTTTACAACTCGAACCAACTTCTAGATCGGACCGGAATGACACTTGCTTGGCTAGGAGTCGTAATGGCTTAGATAGGAAGCTTAAGTAGCACCAAGAACTCCTAAGGAATAAAAGAGAAGACAATGGAATGGAATAAAGAAATCAATTCTATTTATAAGATCCTTCTTTACAACTCGAACCAACTTCTAGATCGGACCGGAATGACACTTGCTTGGCTAGGAGTTGTAATGGCTTAGATAGGAAGCTTAAGTAGCACCAAGAACTCCTAAGGAATAGAAGAGAAGAGAATGGAATGGAATAAAGAAATCAATTCTATTTATAAGATTCTAGGGGACCAAACTCGGGCAGAGTTCGGTTCCCTAACGTTCATAAATTTAAACTTTGGAGCTGATTCAATAGGGTGACCGGATCCAATGGAATACTGGGTTGGGGGGACCGAGTGTAAACGCCCTAATTTTTTAAAGATATTTTACTTACATTATTTTTACAGTATATTCTAAGTTATAGTCCTTTTTAATTTTGTTGATTCTGTTAATATTTGGTACCAAGTTAAATGCTACATGTATAAATAAATTATACTAGTTTATGTACTATATTGCAAAAAGTATGTATTAATTTTCTTTTTAATGTTTATGTCATTGTCAAATTTATTTTTATGAGTTTAGTAAATAGTTTTAAAATTCTTTCTCATAACTCAAAAGCTAGCAATTAATTTGTTTTTAGTATATGGCTTTCAAATATTTTTCCCCAAAAATGGTATATAGGTTATTATTATGTTTTTAGAATTTTAAGACTTTATGGGGATTTTTATGGCCTCTAGATGTATATATAGTATTACACCTATATATATATATATATATATATATATATATATATATATATATATATATATATATATATATATATATATTTTTTTTTTATATATATGTATATATATATATATATATATATATGTATAAAAAAAAAAAATATATATATATATATATATATATGTATATATATATATATATATATATATATATATATATATATATATGTATATATATATATATATATATATATATATACATATTATAAAAAATTAAAAAAATAAAAACAAACGCTACAGTACTTCTTCCCTACCCCTGCGGAAGCCGAGCCCGAGCCCGAGCACAGTATAGAAAGTTTTGTTTACATTTTTTTCTTTCAAACTCCTCCAATCCTTCATCAAATCTTTTCAAATTTCTTCGATTCAAATCCCCAATGGATTCTCCTCCATCTAAAATCAAAATCTTGATCAAAATCCTACTTAAATTTGAATTATATTCAGATTTGAAATCCTAGTACAAAACTCGAACCCATCCATAGAAATCCTTCAAAAACCCAAAAGAAATCCACCTGTGCGCTTCGTGCTTCGACCCAGAGCACCCCCTTACCTGGGCGAATGACTCCTGACCCCTATCGACCACTGCGAGGTCGCCTGAGAGCCGCAGCCGTCGTCGCCGCACCCGAAGCAGAGAGTGCTCTGTTTAAAAATCCAACTAGAGGTACTTAACTTCACACCAATATTTTTCTGTGTATACTCGATGGTTTATTGATTTGAAAATCCTACGAGAAGCCCAAGCAATCTAGTTTATTATTTGTTAACTTACAGAAATTGAAAAGGTCTAAATCGATACCAAAAATCCTGTGAAATCACAAAAAACCTACGGAACCCATATCCTATATTCAACAGTTTGGTTGTGTTATACCCTAACTTGGAAGGCAAGAAATTATCGGAATAATTATAAATTTTGAAATTTATTTGAAAGGAATTTTAGCCAACATAACCAGGAATGAAACCATGCCTTTACCTCTTTTTGTAACATAGTATTCACTGTTAAAATTAGTTTAAAGATCGACAAAAAAAATTAGTTTTCTACAACAAAATTTTTTGATACGAGGTCCGTCCCGACAAACCGGACGATCCTGTCGTAAACCGAAGGCATCGAAAGGTGCTTATCGACTTTGTGGATGTGTGGGCTTTGACGGAACTCAAATTGGTTGCGTGTGTGTGACGAATTTGACCCATATCCATCGAAGAACGTCATATCGACCTTTTTCTAAAATTTCCAATTACTTTGTGCACACTCGTCAAATCGCAATGAAACTTGTGCCAACATGACCGTATTGTTTTTCTGGTCCTGTATACCATGTTTGGTCTGAATCTGAGAAGGTCGACTGGAACGCCCTTCTAGCGGGCCCGTGACCCGATCTAACAAGCAAATTTGTGCACGGCTCGTCAGAATCCAACTTTGGACATACGATTGGGTTCATCTCCTCAAACTGGACCCATAGACATATATTTTGACGACTTTAGAGACTGTAGGTTCTGGCACAATTTCGGTGCAAAATGAGTCGAACGACGGACATTGTTTTGACCCAAAATTACGATTTTGCCCCTATTCTAGAATTGGACTTTTGGACAGGGCGTTTCCTAGACATATCTTTTATTCCAAACACGTTCGTTGTGTTTATTTCAGCATTCAAGGACGTATACAGGATTTGGCATTCCTCGCTTCACTATTCTGACGGTTCGAGCTATTGGACATCGCCCTTTTGCACACTACCTCAGGCAAGATACCTTGCCATATTTACTGCTTATATTTAGTCTATATTTTCTTTAGTTATTGTTGTTAGGGTTATATACTAAAAGCATCACTTTTGTAGTAACCTTATTTTCTTAAATTTTGAATGAGAATCATATGGGCAAATGTTTGCATATTGTATTTATTACAAGTGTTAATGCAAATGTCTGATATTCTATATTATAGATAATATGGTGTGTGGTGTCACACAGAAGTTCTTATTATCAGTTCCCTATGGAATATATAAATAGTTCACAACCTAGATGGTCTTGGACAATCTATTGGAAAGGTTGTAGTATAATCTGGTATTAGTCTATCTTGACTATAGGTTTACACTAGTACACTTTGTGTATATTGAACATGACCACTTGAGGTTGTTCTCTTCGTGCTGACTACATAAGTGAACAAACACCTCTATTATTATGGATGCTTGTGCTCTTAATCCGAATATAATAACAGATATGTATATGCAGTGTGCATTACTTTGACTCATGAAAGATTGAGATTTATTATGGGTCAACAACCTCTATAAATTGGGTAATAACATCGTATGTATGATGGGTTGTTGATTATAAATGGAATCCATGTCCCGATACATCAGGTTGATGATGTCCCCTTAAGGAGCTCATAAGGATTGTCATGTAAACCCTGCAGGTGGATTATATTCGACATGACAAATAAAGTTGAACGGTACTACTTAAGGATAAAAGATGTCGAATCAATATAGTTGTCAGTAACTTAATTTAATCGACGGACATTCGATATCTTAACATGGGGAGCCAAACGAGCATATAATAAAAGGTGCCAACAAACATAATTTGGGATTAGGAAGGTAGTGCAACAATAGCTCATTGGTGGACCGAGCTATTGTTAATGGGCCTTGATTGTTCGTTCGGGCTGAACATAGGATATCCAGATCCGTTAGGAGGCCTAACCCTAATTTCTCCTCATGGCCCCTACTGTAGCCTATATATTTCCTTTATTCTCTGGCTGCCAAATAACTGATCAGAAATCTGAAGCTTTTTCTAAATTCGTGATTCACGTAAGGAGAGAAAAAGAGGGCTGTCAAGGAGAAGAAAAGGTTGGGAGATCGTCGCCCACACGACGTCCAACTCGAGGAAGGAATACGTGAAGAATATCTTGGGGTCGTCCGCTCGAGATTGCCAGGAACAACTTGTCTTCTTCCCATAGCATGTATAATTCGTGAATCCTAGTTTCCGCCTATGAAGGGTTAGAACACGTATTAAATCTGTTTAACTTTCTATCGATCAATATGCACACCGCAGTAAGGGTCTGAGATTCCCCAGTTCCATCAATTGCGTATCACTGTTTATTTATTCTCAGTTCTTCTAGCTGTACCATTATTACAGTTTATGATTTACGACCACCCAGTGATATTAGCTTTGCTTTATCTATTATCTTTTGATTGTATATGAACCTAAATTTAAGAGACTACCATCTGTAGTGTATTGCATAAACCTTGACACAGTTGTACCATGAGATATGTGTGAAATGAGTAGCATGTAGAGGTACTTACGTGTTAGCTGATCACCCGTGCGCATGCGTTAGGTCTAACTCCTAATAGAGGCATGCTAGGAGACTTAGCAATTAGTAGAGGTACAAGATTGCGGATGCGACTTAGATAGGTGCATAGGAAGAGGAGAACATTTCCTTGTCGTATGGGCTTCTATTGCATATTCCCTTGTAACCCAGAAGCTCTGCTGGAGATACGGGTATGATGACCCCCTCAGGTTGGCTACTGACATTTTTGAACGTTATGCGCTTATCACTGGTGCCCAAAAGGGGACTATACAAGATCCTATTTACAGCCAGGGCTCATGCGACTAAAGGTTTGTTCTTAACTTTATAAACATATTAGAATGGTTAGGTAAACCCTAGTTAATGTCAAGTCACCCCCGTACCATTAGTAGCTTGGGACAATGTCGCATCGCGGAATAGTGTGCTACCACTTGTCCTTGTTTGGTTGTAGGGGCAACCACTGTTTCGATGATGATATATTGTGTCTTGTTACGTCTGGGACTTTTTACTTTACTTGTGGCTTATGACATATTATATATTCAGTTTATTATGGCATGTTCTTCCTGTTTCTTGTTACGTACTTCTGAGGACCTGGTGATCTCTCTAGGTGTGTACTTTTATGATGTTTCGCAGGTCCTCTAGCCAAGACCACGACTTACTCTCTTCTTCGAGATGATTGCACTTGGACTGTCCTTGCATCGCTCGATAAATTCCTTTATTTTGTATTCCTCTCTTTCAATCATTAGTAGTGGATTTGTCTCCGCCCAACATCATGTATAAATGACAATGCATAGTTGATTATATTATTATTGTGGATGAGATATAGTTATCATGGTTTACGTACTTATGTATACATACGGGAGTTAGTCTACGTACTTAGTCCCAGGTATACTTCATATGTATATAGCTGGCATGTCTACGTACTTAGTTCCAGGTATTTTGGGACTGAGATGTTACATATTTTTGTGGTAGCCCATGCAGGTCCAGTTTATTACTTCGGTTATGTTACTGTACCGATGTGAGCCTGCATATAGGATTAGCATATAGGAACCTCATCCACAAGCTTGAATCTCCTCCTTTGATATCCAATTTCGAACTCTCAGTTGACTACCTTGATTTTCTTCTGCTTGATTCCTTTCCTATCGTGAAACGTATCTTTTCCCTTCGTACTTGATATAGAGGTTAGGAAGTTGAATCATACTGGTTATACATGTTATACTGCTCACCTTGTAGTTGACTCTTATCACTTGGGTAATATGCCTCGCGGCCTACCACCCCGTGTCCTTGTAACCTATTAATGAAGTGTAACTGGGTGGCAATGAATATATGCTAGTGTAGGAAGATATATTTGCCTAAAATATAGAATTTTAGTAGCCCATACTCCATTGGTCAACCACGGCCTAATACAAAGGGCAGTAGGACGACTGTATAAGCAGGAACACCAGACAAGACTTAGATTTTTGTGAAAATTAAACTCTTTATTACTGTTTTCATCATTATCTCTCGTACTTATACTTGCACTATCATGAATGACGTTGCTATTTGTAGCCTAGTTTTGTAAGCCTATTCTTTATCGAGCTTGTTCAGGACATATGTATACTGGGGACGCCTACTAACATATTGTCTAATTATAATCAGTGTATTATGGTCTGATCAACCTTAGTGCACTTAATTCGCTCTTCTTATGACTATCTCATGTGGATTGAGATAGAGAGGTATCCAGGATCTCATCCGCGACTGTATTGGCAATTTCCTCTTGAATTATTAATTCGCCTTTGAAATTGCGTATTTGTATTCCATAACCTCTTTTTGGACCTCTTTATTATTTTCGCCTTTTACTAATTTGGAAAGACAAATGCTTGTATTTGATAGATAGAAACAGAGTATTCCCCATGGCCACGATAGTTGTGTACACAAACGTAGCTACTGTCGGCCAAGCCATGTGACCACAATCTTGCCTTGGGTTACGCTTCTCTCCCCGACCCTAAAACTACCATCATGATTTATAATTACTTGAATTTGACGATGATTAGAATCATACCCTTGGTCAAACTCCAACCTAGACGACTATCTATTCTCAAGGAACCAATTATTATGAGTCTCTAATTATATTTTCTTGATTTTTGCTTTAACCAGCAACCCTTATACATTAACCCAAACTTTACTCGACCCAGCCCCACAGTTTACACATAAGAGAAATAGAGAAAAAGTAAGGACAAGCATTTACCATGACTATGGTAAACATCAATCCCAAGATTTGAGTCCAACAAGTATTATTCTAGTTATGCAGATTTTGTTATTAAGACCTGACTTAGAATTGGAACATCTCAATCACTAGCTTAGCCAATACCATAGCATAATACCCTGTCATATAATGATTTACTAGTTATTAACAGCAATGCATGAGCACTATATTCGACACCATTAGAAACCTTATGACCATAGTCTGGCAGGCTTTACACAAATAGAAATTTATGACTTAGCCATTAGAGATCTTTCATATGACGTGCCTTAAAGTTCGTTACCCCATCGATGAGCTCTCTTATACTAAATAAGAGTGGATCATTCTATTCTATCGACTCATGTATCGTTGTACGCAATCATTTCCATTTATTAGAAACTATGGTACGATCCTCGAAACTGATTCATAACTACCATATCACGTTATCGATCATATCGTGACTTATTATTACCAAAGGTTAAGGTACGATGTTGCGACTCAAATATTCCTAACCTCATTATTCCTAAAACCATGTCCTACTCTCTAGAGTGAATAGACTGTAAGCTATTCTTACTTCTAGGAATTATGGGATCACCAATTGATTGAGCTAAATTGGTTCTCACTAGATGATAAATTATTGACTCATGAACTCCCACTTTCTTTTTAGATCTTTTGGTGTCTCTTACCGTGACTTTGATATTCGGAGTGTAACACTAGCTATTACCTTCCAACAAAATCTATATGTAAGACCTAGACGAGTTCACCTTTATCACGGCCCGCACCCGCTTTTCGGAATACGAGTGTGTGTCCAAGTCCAGCCTACGCCGCAGTATCGACGGTAGTACACTGTCTAGCCCGTAATAAACAAAGTGGTCATAAATACCAACTGCTCATTCACAACAACTAAATCAACTTTACAAAATTTAGGAGTTTTACATTTGAAGAAGAATATAAGCTTTTACAATTATAGAAAACTACCACACAACTAACTAGTCTTCTATGGTTTGGCCTTCGAGTATCTCCCCCTCGTATGGTCCATAACGCAAGAGTAGGCACATCAACCTCACCTATAACAACGATCCAGTTAGGAAAGGAGCAGAGTACAACCATATTGCAATTAATGTTGTTAGTCCAAAATAAGTTAGAACAACGAGAAACAATGATGGCAAGGGTATATAAAGAACTAGCAAGAGATAAACTAACAGGATATGAACTATAAGATATGAACTATCAAGATATGAACTGGCATAATGTAACTAGCAAGTTATGTACTAACAATATATGAACTAATAAGATATGAACTAGAACTAGATAAAGGAAAAATAGGAACAACCATGTGTGTGTGAAATACCTTTTAATATGTGAACGGCTGGACTAATACGGCAGATCATACGATGGCTATCCACAATAATAGGGTACGACTAACTCATATGTGGGGTGTATGACTTAGTTATCCACAATCAAAATATTTGGGTTTGTTCACGTACTTACCAAGTATTTCTCCTCCCGACTCTCTAACAATCAATAATGGTCAATGTTACACTAAGAAGGATATAATAACTATGGTGTCACAATCGTGTGTCCACGAAATATCAAGCAATGTCTCAATGGGATATCAAACAAGAAAACCATAGAGAAAATGTTATAATGAACTAAAACATAATGCAATACTGTACTTGCCTAAATCCTTGCACAAATCGTAGTCACAAGTCGAGGATGAGGGAGTTGTCAATCTAGAAGCTGTCAACCTATAACACATATCGCACCATGAACCGTGAACGAAAACCATAAATCAATTCTAATATTCTAGTTCTAAATTCATGGAATAGTGGCTAATTGGGTTACTAATATAATAATAATTAATTCTGGAATAAATTACTTAAAAACATTATTTAACCTAATAATAATCTAAATATAATCTAAACATGCAAGTTTGGCCATCAAAAGTCATGTTTCTAATTTTTAGAAACTATGGCATGTAAATCGAGGCGTACCGTTGACTATCTAGTCAAATACTGTGAACTCTAGATTTTGAAAGTGCACCATGGTAGATTTCAGCGCCACGAGTGCACTGGAATCAAACGTGCCGCAAAATCACGCTTTGGTCAAAAGATACCACCGTTATGGCTAATCGTGACCAAAACGGTGATCAATCGATCAATTCTGAGTTCAACAGAATAACTAAAATAATAGATGAACAAAATAATTTCTAGAAAACATATATGTCGTAGATCTCTATGTTAGCTTTCCGAAACTTTAAACGGATCGTGATTTCGATTTCTGGTTCTCCCAGAATCTCGAAAACACCTGAAATGTGTCAAATTTTGGACAACTAGCACTCTACGAATTTTCCAGAAATTTAGGAATAATATATACGAAAATAAATTATATATTCAAAAATTTTACCTCGAGACGAATCAATAAAAAAATAGTACACTAAAATCACGTCGGGGTTGACAGGCAATAGCCTCGGGAAGTCGAGATCTCTACTAGAACTCTCTCTCAAAAAGGCGGCTGAAATTTCTAGGTTTTCGTGAATTAATAACATATATATATAGGAGAGAGAGAGAGGCGGTGCTGACTCATTATGGCTCCGACGGGTGGGCCAGGGGTGCTGACTGGATGCTGATTGGCCTGCTGACTGGTAAATGCTGATTTAAATTCAGAAAATGATTTAAAAATCATTTGAGAGCCAAATAAACTCAAATAAAATTGTAAAAATTCTGAAAAAATTATAGAAAATTCTAGAAAATATATTTAACCTTCTAGAATATAAATAAAATGCTTTCCCTATTATTAGTTCCAAATAGCCTCATAATAAATATTGGAAGCCTTTAAAAATATATAAACCATAATAAATAAATACTTAAATACTCCCAAAAATTATGGAAAAAATTCTAGAAAATATAAAATAGCGTAATGAATCCTAGAAAAATATTTGGGGTCAATATTTGCTCTTAGAAAATATAAAATAGCGTAATAAATTCCAGAAGTCCTAGAAAATAGGTTTTTCCTATATTTTATTATCAAAGTAATTCCAGAAAATACCAAAAAAATCCAAAAAAAATTAAAAATAATTTTTAAGGTTCTAGAACCTAAATAAAATACTGGGTCCCAAAAATAATCCCAAATGGCCGTATGGTAAATCATAATCAAACAATAATTAAAAAAAATTGGGAAGTGGGCTTACAACTTTCAAGTAGATATCATGTCCCTCTCAAACACGTCTCCTTGTACTCTATTTTTACGATACGACTTTCAGGGAAAAAAGGACTGACAATAACCCTTACCATAACACCGATGTACTTTTCGACTACAATTAGAGATCCAACCTTGACTCAAATCTTTTGGCCCAATATATGATTGTGATCTATTCGAAGCCATCTACACATGCCACTAGTGTGCCACTCAATAAAGGCCCCTTGTGCTACTTAAACACAAAAGTCAAAGAAGGCACATCTTCATGACTTATAGAACCTATTCTACCAACCCGACTGACAATTAGCAGAACCACTTGAGTTAGAACCTATTCTAGGTTACCCTAATCTGATGGGTACGATCTCGATTGATTTTGTGGATCTTGACCAACCAATATGGATTAAACCAAGGACTTATTCAATAAAAGACTGATGTCCTATCATGGAATCCATTAAACCCTAGTTAAACCCACCTCTTGGTCTACTAGTTCTCCTACCATAAACTCCTTAACCGTGTTTCTTAGTAACCCATGTTATGAAATGAATGGAACCCCGTAGTACCAACTTGTTTTCGGCTATGCATGGCCATGACCTTTCCTACTGCCTTAATAAACATAGTCAACCTATGGGCAATGTTAAGTAAGTAATATCTAGACTTCTTATAGAGTCCATGACTGCATAACCTTATAGCCTCATACATCTTCTTAGAATTTGGCCTACTTAGAAGTCCTATTACTGCACATTTCCCGAATAACCAAATTTTCGTAAGCTGCTTAGAACATTGAATCTAGTATACACTACCTCTTAGAATTAGATTCCAAATGTAAATGTTCTTCCAATTGTTTAGAAAATGTGGAACATTTTTCATATTACATTATCTTCCTTCACTCGTGTATTTAGATAACAAGGATAAAAAGGTCTTAGCCCTCACTCTTCAAAAATTCAGTCCTATCATAAAATTATGACTTAGTTCCAATTTCGAGAAAGGAATTTCCTTAGGGAATAGACAAGCCTCCCTAGAACGTAAGTTTCTTGAATTAGCATATTATTGAGGTAGACCGATTCCACTTAGGCTAAAAATCTAATGGTTCATAACATCCAGCTTTATACCGTATCAATTGATACCCTCTACTGTGACTGAAATATTTTGAGCACAACACTAGTCTTTTTCTTCCAATAAGGTTCACACTCATGAACTAGACCAGTCAAGCTACATACATGACACACATGTTCTACACAAACACACCTACGAGTGCTCCATTTCAATTGCAGCAATTGTATGACATATTTTCCCTCAGAACAAACCATAGATGCCTATTTTTGTCCCTATTTGATTGTAACCATGCAAATATTGACCCACTCCTTTAAGTAAACTGAATACCCATGACCTGTGCAAGATATATCACCACTATGTTGTATGCATTCTTCTCAAATAAACATATGCCTCCTATACGATACCAAACACAAGCCACATGACTTAAAGATTCCTGACCCACACTAATCAAAATCTATAACAAGGTTGCTTCACCTATTATGGACTCTTATCTACCCATGTTAGACGAAGACTAAAATTCCTTTGGACCAATACGTTAAGAGTTCTATACCCTCTTGATGAAAGTGTGACCCCTATAGGAATAATGTTAAAAAAAATATCTTGTCCTATAGAAGTTATTGACCAAGAACGCCATGACCATATCTAACCTCACTTAGAACCCGAGAATGCGGTCAGAAATGTCCAATATTCTTGTGCCTCTCCTTAGAAATTGCTCTTCTCCGAAGTCTTGTAACGATGATTTTTACGGTTAGCCAACTTCTATAAGTTAGGTAGAGTTTTGAATGAAGAATACACGATATTGTAGGATATGGCATCAATTTGGATTCCCGTGATAAGTACCTCCTTCACCTTTTTGGAAACCGGATTACGGTTTACATACTTCTCTCCCGTCGTATGTAACCTCGTTATCTATTTATTTATTTATTTATTTTTCTTGTGTAGTAAGATTTATTTTAATTTCGAGGACGAAATTCTTATAAGTTGGGTAGGATGTAAACCCCCTAATTTTTTTAGATATTTTACTTAAATTATTTTTACAGTATATTCTAAGTTATAGTCCTTTTTAATTTTGTTGATTTTGTCAATATTTGGTAGCAAGTTAAATGCTACATGCATAAATAAATTATACCAGTTTATGTACTATATTGCAAAAAGTATTTATTAATTTTCTTTTTAATGTTTATGACATTGTCAAATTTATTTTTATAAGTTTAGTAATAGTTTTAAAATTCTTTCTCATAACTCAAAAGCTAGAAATACATTTGTTTTTAGTATATGGCTTTCAAATATTTTCCCCCAAATATGGTATAAAGGTTATTATTAAGTTTTTAGAATTTTAAGACTTTATAGGGATTTTTATGGCCTCTAGGTGTATATATAGTGTTACACCTATAGATAGATAGATATATATAAATGTATATCTCTCAATATATATATATATATTTTTTGTTTATATATATATATATATATATATATATATATATATATATATATATTATTAAAAAAACAAATGCTATAGTGCTTTTCCCCCGCCCCTGCGGAAGCCAAGCCCGAGCCCGAGCATAGTATAGAGAGTTTTGTTTACATTTTTTTTCTTTCTTTCAAACTCCTCCAATCCTTTATCAAATCTTTTCAAATTTCTTCGATTCAAATCCCCAACGGATTGTCCTCCATTTAAAATCAAAATCTTGATCAAAATCCTACTCGAATTTGAATTATATTCGAATTTGAAACCCGAGTATAAAACTCGAACCCATCCATAGATATCCTTCTAAAACCCTAAAGAAATCCACCCGTGCGCTTCGTGCTTCGACCCAGAGTACCCCCTTACCTGGGCGGATGACTCCCGACCCCAGTCGACCACCGCGAGGTCGCCTGTGAGCCGCGGCCGCCGTCACCGCACCCGAAACAGAGAGTGCTCTGTTTAAAAATCCAACTCGAGGTACTTAACTTCACACCAATATTTCTCTGCGTGTACTCGATGGTTTATCGATCTGAAAAATCCTACGAGAAGCCCAAGTAATCTAGTTTATTATTTGGTAACTTACAGAAATCAAGAAGGTTTAAATCGATACCAAAAACCCCTGTGAAATCACGAAAAACCTACGGAACCCATACCCTATATTCAACAGTTTCGATGTTTTATACCCTAACTTGGAAGGCAAGAAATTGCCAGAATAATTATAAATTTTGAAATCTATTTAAAAGGACTTTTAGCCAACACAATCAGGATTGAAACCATGCCTTTACTTCTTTTTGTAACATAGTATTCACTGTTAAAAATTAGTTTAAAGATTGAAAAAAAAATCAATTTTCTACAATAAAAATTCCCAATACGAGGTTCGTACCGAAAAAGCGGACGACCCCATCGCAAACCGAAGGCATCGAAATGTGCGTATCGACTTTGTGGACGTGTAGGCTTTGAGGGAACTCAAATTGGTCGCATGTGCGCAACGAATTTGACCCGTATCCGTCGAGGAACGCCGTATTGGCCTTTTTTCAAATTTCCTAATTAATTTGTGCACACTCGTCAAATCGTAACGAAACATGCGCCAACAGGACCGTATTATTTTTTTGGTCCTGTATACCAAGTTTGGTCCAATTATGAGAAGGTCGACCGGAACGCCCTTCTGGTGGGCCGGGGACCCGATCCAATAGGCAAATTTATGCACGGTCAATCGAAATTCAACTTTGAACAAACGGTTGGGTTCGACTCCTCAAACCGGACCGTAGACATATAGTTTGACGACTTTAGAGACCGTAGGTTTTGCCACGCATTGCGGTACAAAATGGGTCCATTGTTGGACATCATTTTGACCCAAAATTACAATTTTGCCCATGTTCCAGAATTGGACTTTTGGACAGGTGTTTTCTAGACATCTTTTATTCCAAACACGTTCATGGTGTTTATTTTAGCATCCGAGGACGTATGCGTGTAAACCCCCTAATTTATTAATTTATTTAATATTAATTTTGTGTAAATTTTTGCTAAAATACATGTATGCATAATATTAAGAGTGTAATGCACAGTATGGGTGTAAGTTTATATGAGATATTTATGTATATGTATATATTTATGTGTGTATCCCCACTTAAAGGGGCGGGCCCCACCCCCTTTCTTTACTTCCTGCGTTCAGCAGCAACTCAACTTTTCCGTGAGAAACCGTGTATGGGTTATTAATATTAGTAATAGTAGTAGTATTAGGATTTTTGCCCCACTTGTTATATATATAACTTCCTCCATATACCTCAAAACCCTAGGCTCCCAAAACGAAAATTTTAGCAAAACATACCCTCTTCAACTACAAGTTCGTTTCACCACCAACGGAGTTGTGTGCACGACGAACGGAGCATCGAAAGTCAGCCCCTCGTCACCCACGAAGCAGTTTTCCCACTCAAGGTATCCTACTTCCCTACGACGTAACTTTTTGCTCGTAACTCCGATTTCCGATCCGTAAAATATTCTGGAAAGTAAACTTAACCCTCTTCGATATCCTTCAGATGGATTTTAACAAGACCGTCCAACTTGCTCGAAAAATCGAGACAAAGTTGAAGAAAAACCTACTTTTCTGAAATATTAAAACTGTTGTAAAATACCAACTTGTCGACCAATTTTTGTTCTGTACATTAAGTTTTTGTAGAAACTAATTAAAGGCAGTCAAGGACAACATAACCGAGATTGTAACGCACCTTTTGAATTTACTTTTCATCTAGTATGTAGAAAGTTACACGTTGTTAAAGTTTCCCGAAAAACTATAAATTCTATTTTCAAAAAGTGAAAAAACATCCGATACGACGTGCGCCCCGACAAACCGGGCGACGTGGTCGCGCACTATATGCATCGAAAGGCGCGTATGGATGTTGTCGACGTGTGGGAACTGACGGAACCCGATTTTGTTGCATGTGCGCGACGAAATCAGTGTGTATCCATCGAGATACCCCGTATCGACCCTTTGCAAATTAAGTCACAACGTTGTGCACACTCATCATATCGCGATGAAACTTGCGCCATTGAACTCAAAATATTTTTTTGGTCCTGTGAGCCAAGTTTGGTCCGATTCTGAGACCGTTGATCGGGACACTATTTTGGCGGGCCCACAATCCCACTCAACGAGCGATTTTGTGCACAGCCCACCGGAATCCAAAATTGGACATATCGTTGGATTTGTCTCATCAAAAAAATCTATAGACATGTAGTTTGATGACTTTAGAGACCGTAGGTTCTGGCGTATATTTCGGTGCAAAGCGGGTCCAACGGCAGACATCGTTTTGACCCAAAATTACGAAATTGCTTATATTCCAGAATTTGACTTTCGGACAGGCATTTCCTAGGCATATTTTTTATTCCAAACTCGTTCGTGATGTTTGTTTCAGCATCCGGAGCTTCTTGTGGATTTTGACTTTCGTGTTGACGATTCTGATTGTTGGATTTTGCTGCTTCTCGCACCACCCTCAGGCAAGATACCTTGCCTTATTTATTATTATAATTATATGCACCTTTATTTATTTAATGCATATTTATTATCTGTTTTCAGCTGGATCCATTATTTGCTATTTTGTTCACTTTATTTTGTTTCGGTTATTTTTTCTTCTTGTCTTTTGTATGCATATGGACCTAGTCTTATTGAACTATCTTCTGTTAGGGGCCTTGGGAGGGAGAAGACAGTTAAATATATGGGCTACCCAAATCCAAAAGTTGTAGTAATTGCGTACTACGGTAGTCGAGTCGCGAGGGTCTCTAGCCTCGAGCTATGTGGACTGAGGGGTCACGTGGGCCGCTAGCCTCGAGTTATGCTGGCTGATAGTATTGGTATTGACGTGTGCGTGTTGTGAGTTGTTACTTGTCCTGGGGGAGTCAGCCTTCACCTGCCCATACATCGATATGTCTTCTAAATTGCCTACTATAAAGGTTAGGAGACCTTAGCAAATTTCATGTTCCAATCATGGCATGGAAAAATGTCACATCGCAGAATAGTAAGTTATCCCTTGTCCTTGTTTGGTTGTGGGGGTAGCCTACTATTTCGATGATGGAATATTGAGCCGTGTTATGGTTTGGACACTTTTACTTTATCTTTATTTTATGGTGCATTTATATTCAGTTCATATGGCATGTTCTTCCTGTATCTTGTTACGTCCCTCTGAGGACCTGGTTATTTCTCCAGGTGTGTGTGCTTCTGTGATATTGTAGGTGTTCTAGTTGAGACCGTGATCTTTTCCATCCTTTCGAAGATGATTGCACTTGGCTAGTCTTGTTATTTCATCTATTCCTTCTTGTACCTTTTATTTGAGATAGTTGGTAGTGGACTTTGTCTCCGCCCAACGTATTGTTCAAAGACTTATTACAGTTGATTATATGATATCTTTTATTTTTTATTTGTGGATGAGATTAGATTACTCTTGGTTTAGTGCATTTTACAGCTTATGTATTCATACATGGTTTTCATATATTGGAGTATACTTCGTATGTATGCAGCTGGCATGGATACGTACCTAGTCCTAAGTATTTTGGGACTGGAGCGTTACATGTTTTTGTGGTGTCCACGTAGGTCGAGTTTGTTACTTCAATTACGTAATTGTACCGATGTGAGCCTGCAACATAGGATTAGAATCTAGGAATCTCATCCATACAGCTTGACCTCTTCCCTTGGCTTCAAATTCTGAACTCTTGTTCGACCTCCTTGAACTGCATCTTGCTTGATTCCTTTCTACCGTTGATTCTTATTTTCATGCTTAGTTTCAACTAGGAAGATGACTACATTAGTATATTCTCATAGGTCAAATACATGGCTAGAATGGTTATATTGGCAATTAGAATACATTCAAGACTCTAATTGAGTTAAAACGGCTTTTTAGTGTGATGATTAGTAATTGGTAAAGTAGGATATTGCCATAGAAAGTTTTAATCTTGAGATTTCTAAATAGTAAACACCATAGGATTGATACTGCAGTAAGGAACAAAAGAAAATATAGCTAGACTCTCTATACCCTTGATTTAAGAAATTGATTGGCTTTTTGAGATTTGATATTTATGATGTATTGGGTTATAGCTATACGTCTTGGAACAAATATAAAATTTAATTGATTTCAAGTTGTGATATTTATGATTTATTGGATTATGGTTATACACCTTTGAACGGTTATAAACTTGGTTTGAAAATGATTATAGCTTTTAAAAATGGCCATAGGAATTATTTAAATTTGAGTTGTACAACTTGCGATTTTCGTGTTTAGTAAATTTAAATTTTAAGTGGAAGTAATGATGGCAAATTTTGGTTTAAAATATTTGAAAGTTATGAAAACAATTTTTGAGAAATTTTTTATGGTGTCATTTGATTGAGGATTACAAATCTATTTAGATTTTTGGTAAAAAAAATTTTTGACTGATAAGATTATTTGGAAATTTAGTTTAATGAGGGATTGCTAATATTAAAATTTTTGGAAGAATTTTGAAGGATGTGATGGAAAGTTATTTTGATTAATTAAAGGAAGTTACCATTTAAAAGTTATGATTTTGTTGGAATAACTTAGCATGAATAGAAGTTAAAATTGATGAGAGCAATGAGCTTAATTTTTGAGATTGCTTTTAATATGCTAAGAGTTTTATTATGAGTTATTTGAAAATTTTAGAATGTTAAATTTTTGGTTGATTGTGAAATTTTTATGGATTCGTAAATTATGAACTTTTGAGATAAATAGTTGAATTTAAACGTTAATTTTGGAAAAGTTTAGTAGTAACGTGATAAAAGTTTGCTTTGAGATTTATTAAAGTGATTTAAATTTTGGTCATGATTAAATTGAACGACTTGCAGTGAATACAAATCCTGGTGGTATATTTTTGAAAGTTTATTTTTGAAACTTTTGGAGGATACTTGAGCTAAAAAAATTTAATGGTAGGCCCCAAGATAACCCTACTGAGTATTCCACACTAATTGCCATGTCACTCATGACTATGATAGTAGTATATACACAAGTGTTGTTAGTCATCTACCCAGCTAGGTGACTGTATTTTCACCGCGACTTACGCGAGCTTTCTTCAATTCTAGATCTTTCAATTGCGACCTTCTAACCCATTTGCAATTTGAATAATGAGTTAATGGCTCCTTAACTGTATTCATCTAGGAGACTATCTTCTCTCCGAAATTGCGTTCCTAAATTATTTTACTGGATTCTTTAATTAATTTTATTTCATGCTTTAACTTGATCTTCTTTATTTTCGTGCATTAATTATCACCTTGTGAACTCCCACTTTCTATTTTAGATCTTTTGGCGTCCCTTACTATGACTTGGATATTTGGAGCACAATACTAGACTTTTCCTTCCAACAAATTTCATATGTAAGACCAAGACAAGTCCACCTTCATGTAGATATATCATGTCCCACCAAAACCCATCTCCTTGTACTCTATTTCTTGATATGACCTTGTGGTCAAAATGGCCAAACTATAATCTTTACCATGATACCGATATATTTTCGACCACGGATAGGGATTCAACCTCGACTCAATTCTTTCGATCCGATATGTGATTGTGTTCTACTAAATTTCTTAAATACTTAAATTTGTACTTTATCTCGATTGCTTGACCCATTGTCCCATGATACTAGTAGTTTAACTCTTGTAAGTTGGGTAGAATACCTCACCACCTAACAAACCATTTTTTTTATGAACCACATTGGTAAGTTCACTTAGACTATAAATTCAGAAGACCCTACTTATCTAGTTTACCAAGCCATAAATGAAGAAACACTAGGATAACTGTATAGGCCCATACGTCGGCAAGACTTGATTTTAAAAGATCTTGGACTATTTAAATTTTCCTGCATCAGTACCTCCCTTGCTCATACTTTAACTATCTCATGCTGCTAATGTAGCTTCAGTTTTGCAAGCTTATTTCGTTATCAAGCTTGATCATGACATATTTTATTGGGTGCACCCACTAACATATTGTCTAATCAGAACCGGTGTATGATGGTCTGATCAACCTATTGTACTTTGGTTCGCTTATCATAACGTATTCTATGCGGATGGAGACATAGTCAAACTTGCCTTAGAGTCTCATCCGCGACCGCCTTGACAATTCTTTTTTGAATTATTTTTGCTGCCTATGAATCCCGTAATTCGTAATCAATAGATAACACCGTCTTTGAAACCTTTGTTGTTCTTGTCTTTTTACTTATTTTGGAAAGACAAGGCATTGTACTTGCTAAGATAGACTCAATGTATCATCTTTGGTTGTCCAATCGGTTAATTATACACAAATATAGATAGCCACCGACTGACTCATGTAGCTGTATCCTCGCCTTTAACTACTCCTTATTCCTCAACCCTAGAATTATTATCGTGCCCTCCCAATTATTCTTCAGCACTCGAGAGTGATTCTAATCATCACTTAATCAAACCCGCGACCAAGACGATTAATATCCAGTTCTCCCTTAAGGAATCACATTTCCTAAATGTCTAACTTATTCTCTTTGGCCTACTAAATTCCATACTGTTCTCTAAAATTTGATATTTTGTTACCTGCACTAGCAACTCTGATTCAATTCCATAACCATGATATATTTTTGTATATATCGACTCCATAATTTTCTATTGCATGGTGATGTTGAACGCCGTTTTATCGCCTCCTCCAAAATTTAATTGTATTTTGGTATCGACGAACTCTTTCTATCCCTCAACCCTATCTACCCTATAAATCCTAAATTTCGAGGACAAAATTCTTGTAAGTTGGGTAGGATGTAAACCCCCTAATTTATTAATTTATTTAATATTAATTTTGTGTAAATTTTTGCTAAAATACATGTATGCATAATATTAAGAGTGTAATGCATAGTATGGATGTAAGTTTATATGAGATATTTATGTATATGTATATATTTATGTGTGTATGTGTTGATTTATTAAGGTGTATATATTTTTATATACATATATGTGGGAATATATGTGTATGTAAATATATCTAATTATTGTATTATTGAAAAGAGTTTTTAGTTAGAAATAATAAATAAAATAGAATTTAGTTAATAAATATAGTAATAAAGAAAATAGAAAATAGATTTTCAAAAAAAAAAGAATTTTTTTATAATAAAAAAAGAAATAAAAAAGGAAAAGGAAAGAAAAGAAAGAAATGAAATGAAAGAGAATAAGAAAAAAAAAAGAAAAGAAAAGAAAAAGAAAAAGAAAATAAAAAAATCAATCCACCCCACTTAAAGGGGCGGGCTCCACCCCCTTTCTTTACTTCCTGCGTTCAGCAGCAACTCAACTTTTCCGTGAGAAACCGTGTATGGGTTATTAATATTAGTAATAGTAGTAGTATTAGGATTTTCGCCCCACTTGTTATATATAAAAATTCCTCCATATACCTCAAAACCCTAGGCTCCAAAAACAAAAATTTTAGCAGAACATACCCTCTTCAACTACAAGTTCGTTTCACCAGCAAAGGAGTTGTGTGCACGACGAACGGAGCATCGGAAGTCAGCCCCTCGTCACCCACGGAGCAGTTTTCCCACTCACGGTATCCTACTTTCCTACGACGTAACTTTTTGCTTGTAACTCCGATTTTCGATCCGTAAAATATTCTGGAAAGTAGACTTAACCCTCTTCGATATCGTTTAGATGGATTTTAACAAGACCATCCAACTTGCTCGAAAAATCGAGACGAAGTTGAAGAAAAACCCACTTTTCTGAAATATTAAAACTGTTGTAAAATACCAACTTGTCGGCCAATTTTCGTTCTGTACATTAAGTTTTTGTAGAAACTAATTAAAGGCAGTCAAAGACAACATAACCGAGATTGTAACGCACCTTCTAGATTTATTTTTCATCTAGTATGTAGAAAGTTACACGTTGTTAAAGTTTCCCGAAAAACTGTAAATTCTGTTTTCAAAAAGTAAAAAAAACACCCGATACGGCGTGCGCCCCGACAAACCGGGCGACGTGGTCGCACACTATATGCATCGAAAAGCGCGTATGGATGTTGTCGACGTGTGGAAATTGACGGAACCCGATTTTGTTGCATGTGCGCGACGAAATCAGTGCGTATCCGTCGAGATACCTCGTATCGACCCTTTGCAAATTAAGTCACAACTTTGTGCACACTCATCATATCGCGATGAAACTTGCGCCATTGAATTCGAAATATTTTTCTGGTCCTGTAAGCCAAGTTTGGTCCGATTCTGAGACCGTTGATCGGGACGCTATTTTGGCAGGCCCACAATCCCACTCAACGAGCGATTTTGTGCATAGCCCACCGGAATCCAAAATTGGACATACCGTTGGGTTCATCTCATCAAAACAAATTTATAGACATGTAATTTGACGACTTTAGAGACCGTAGGTTCTGGCGCATATTTTGGTGCAAAGCGGGTCCAACGTCGGACATCGTTTTGACCCAAAATTACGAAATTGCCCCTATTTTAGAATTTGACTTTTGGACAGGCGTTTCCTAGGCATATCTTTTATTCTAAACTCGTTCGTGATGTTTGTTTCAGCATCCGGAGCTTCTTGTGGATTTTGACTTTCATGTTGACGATTCTGATTGTTGGATTTTGCTGCTTCTCGCACCACCCTCAGGCAAGATACCTTGCCTTATTTACTGTTATAATTATATGCACCTTTATTTATTTAATGCATATTTATTATCTGTTTTTAGTTGGATCCATTATTTGCTATTTTGTTAACTTTATTTTGTTTCGGTTATTTTTTCTTCTTATCTTTTGTATGCATATGGAACTAGTCTTATTGAACTACCTTCTGTTAGGGACCTTGGGAGGGAGAAGACAGTTAAATGTATGGGCTACCCAAATCCAAAAGCTATAGTAATTGCGTACTACGGTAGTCGAGTCACGAGGGTCTCTAGCCTCGAGCTATGTGGACTGATGGGTCACGTGGGCCGCTAGCCTCGAGTTATGCCGACTGATAGTATTGGTATTGACGTGTGCGTGTTGTGAGTTGTTACTTGTCCTGGGGGAGTCGGCCTTCACCTGCCCATACATCGATATGTCTTCTAAATTGCCTACTAGAAGGTTAGGAGACCTTAGCAAATTTTATGTTCCAATCATGGCATGAAAAAATGTCACATCGCGGAATAGTAAGTTATCCCTTGTCCTTGTTTGGTTGTAGGGGTAGCCTACTATTTCGATGATGGGATATTGAGCCGTATTATGGTTTGGACACTTTTACTTTATCTTTATTTTATGGTGCATTTATATTCAGTTCATATGGCATGTTCTTCCTATATCTTGTTACGTCCCTCTGAGGACCTGGTTATCTCTCCAGGTGTGTGTGCTTCTGTGATATTGCAGGTGTCCTAGTCGAGATCGTGATCTTTTCTATCCTTTCGAAGATGATTGCACTTGGCTAGTCTTGTTATTTCATCTATTCCTTCTTGTACCTTTTATTTGAGATAGTTGGTAGTGGACTTTGTCTCCGCCTAACGTATTGTTCAAAGACTTATTACAGTTGATTATATGATATCTTTTATTTTTCATTTGTGGATGAGATTAGATTACTTTTGGTTTACTGCATTTTACAGCTTATGTATTCATACAGGTTTTTATATATTGGAGTATACTTCGTATGTATGCAGCTGGCATGGATACATATCTAGTCCTAAGTATTTTGGGACTGGAGCGTTACAATCGGGATTTGGCTTTCATCGCTTCACTATTCTGACGGTTCGAGCTATTGGACGTTGCCCTTTTGCACGCAACCTCAGGCAAGATACCTTGCCATATTTACTGCTTATATTTAGTCTATAATTTCTTTAGTTATTGCATATCATTGTTCTTTTATTCTCAGTTCTTCCAGGTGTACCATTATTATAGTTTATGATTTACGACCTGCCTAGTGAATTAGCTTTACTTTATCTATTATCTTTTGATTGCCTATGAATATAGAGTTAAGAGACTATCATCTGTAGTGTATACAGTTGTATCATGAGATATGTGTGAGATGAGTAGCATGTAGAGGTACTTGCGTATTGGCTGATCACCCGTGCACATGCGTTAGGTCTAACTGCTAATAGAGACATGCTAGTTGACTTAGCAGTTAGTAGAGGTACTTGATCGTGGTTGCGACTTAGATAGGTGCATAGGGAGAGGAGAACATTTTTTTTCGTATGGGCTTCTATTGCATATTCCCTTGTAACCCGGAAGCTCCGCTGGAGATACGGGTATGATGACCCCCTCAGGTTGGCCACTGATATTTTTAAACATTGTGCGCTTCGTCACTGGTACCCAAGAAGGGACTATACAAGATCCTATTTACAGCCAGGGCTCATGCGACTAAAGGTTTATTCTTAACTACATAAAACATTAGAATGGTTAGGTAAACCTTAGTCAATGTCATGTCACCCTCGTTACATTAGTAGCTTGGGACAATGTTGCATCGCGAAATAGTTTGCTATCCCTTGTCCTTGTTTGGTTGTAGGGGTAGTCTACTGTTTCGATGATGAGATATTGTGTCTTGTTACGATTGGGACTATTTTACTTTACTTATGGCCTATGTCATATTATATATTCAGTTTATTATGGCATGTTCTTCCTGTATCTTGTTATGTTCCTCTGAGGACCTGGTGATCTCTCCAGGTGTGTACTTTTACGATGTTTCACAGGTCCTCTAGCCAAGACCATGCCTTACTCTCTTCCGTCGAGACGATTGCACTTGGACTGTCCTCGTATCGCTCGACAAATTCTTTTATTTTGTATTACTCTCTTTTAATTGTTGGTAGTGGATTTGTCTCCGTCCAACATCCTGTACAGATGACAATGCATATTTGATTATATTATTATTGTGGATGAGATTTAGTTATCATGGTTTACCGTATTTTACAGCTTATGTATACATACGAGAGTTCCATACATTTGGGTATACTTCATATGTATACAACTGGCATGTCTACTTAGTCCTAGGTATTTTGGGACTGGAACGTTACACCGAGTTCGGTCCAAGTTTGGACAAAACTCGGACCGAGTTCGATTGCGCTGTTTCAGGTTGGTTGGGTTCCTTTTGAGTAGGCTTTTGTGTGGACATTTTATGGACTAAATGAACATGAATGATAGAGGCTTTATGTAGGCTTTTTGGTAGAGTTTATAAAAGCTAACCCAAGTGCCAAATCATCTAAATGTATAAATTGTCTAGACTCAAATAAAGATCAAATACAGAAATAAATATAAAAACTAATAGCATTTTTATGATGCCTTTTTCCTTGACATTTGAGCAGACTTGAAGATACCTTTTTCCTTCACAACAGTTGTCCAAAGATAAAAGATCTAGGAATCTGTATACCTATCGAGAGCTTCTTCCCCGAACCACTACGGGGGCACTGCCTCCTCGACCCCTATATGCTGATCGGGCAGCGGTACGAGGCCCTGGATAGGTTGTTGGATGATTTAGAGAAATCTTCTTGTATAACACCGTATTTGGCCCATCATTAATTTTTTTATTACATATATCCTGGTTTGATCATGCTTACTGCTTGTCTATATGTACATGTTAGACGAACAAAGCAGTATAGCAATATGATAAATTTAATGAATAGTAGGACAATGCTAAGTTTAAGTAGCAACATTGTCACGACCCGCACCCGGTTTTCGGACGCGAGCTCGTGAGCAAGCCAGCTACGTATCGAGCGAACTCCAGCCCGACTCGAGTACGTATAAGCTGTCAAGGTCAAGGGTATCATGTCTAATCTAAACTATATCTCAATCTACAGGAATCATATGAAACAAGAATAAACAATTATGGGTCATGGTCTGCAGCCCATTAGCATATTGTCCGATTAGACTCTAAGAATGATATGAGTCTATAAATAAGCAGAATATAACATGAAACGGAATATAAAGCACGAGAAGATAATAAAGAATATCACAAGCAAGTACCTGTATCATATATCGCAATCCTCTACCATCCTGCTCTGCTAACTAACTCCATGCAGTCGCTAAACCTGAAGAGATCATCAGGTCCTCAGAGGACTAGCAAGATACATAAAACATGCCTATCTAACAGTTTAATCATGCAATAATATAACCAGGGTATAAACATGAACTAGACATGAGACTGACAAGTGGCTACAAACAGGTAACTATGAACACGAATACGAGATCAAGTATGCATAAATGAACTGCTGGTAGATCATAACCAACCCTCGCCCCGATTGTGGACTCGCAGGTCAGTTTCAAGACAAGTCACCCTCGCCCCGATTGTGGACTCGCAGGTGCAAAGGCAACCCTCGCCATGTGTGTGGACTCGCAGGTTATGGGAAAGACAAAGGAATAGCAGTTCACTCACTTATACTTACAGACACGACTCAGTCAAGACACAGGTGAAGACACGACACGACGCAATCACGATACACGAGAGAACCAGTCCAATATGAGCTACAAGGCTAACCATGTACATAGACTATATCTATTCTAGCAAGCATGATATACAAATCATAAGTAAATAACCAACTGGTAAAACTATATACTAATAGAAATATGCATGTAAATAAACTGTAGAGGGAGACAAGGTATACTTGCCTGGTGGAAGTGCGAAGAACCAATAAAATACCGTCAACTAGTAAGCCATACAGTCCAAGTCATCACAACTGTCTCCGAAAGCTGAAACAAACATTACCAATATTCTCAGAATAGTCAAATTAGCTAGGATTGCCTGTCCTTAAGTCCAATTCTGGATACAGGGACAAAACGGTAATTTCAGGCAAAAACGATGTCCGTCGTTGGACCCACTTTGCACCGAAAAGCGTGCCAGAGTCAATGGTCTCTAAAGTCATCAAACTACATGTCTACGGATCCAGTTTTCTGATACGAACCCAACCGTATGTCCAAAGTTGGATTCCGGCGGGCCGTGCACAAAATCACCCGTTGAGTCGGACCGTGGGGCCCACAAAACGGCAATTTTACCAACTGTCTCAGAATCGAACCAAACTTGGCATGCAGGACCAAAAAATCGATACGGTCCTGATGGCGCAAGTTTCGTCTCGATCTGATGAGTGTGCACAAAGTAATTGGAGTATTTGCAAAGTGCACGATACGATGAATTTTGACGGATACGTATCAAATTCGTCGCGCACACGCGACCAATTTGAATTCCGTCAAAGCCCACATGACCACAAAGCCGTTACGCAGCTTTCGATACCTTCGGTTCGCGACCACGTCGTCCGGATTGGCGTGACGCACGTCGTGTGGAACAATTTTCAAGTTTTAAAAACAGATTTTTGGAAAACTTTGGAATTCGATTTCTCGACACGTAGTCGATGATTTCCGAATCTACAAAAAGGATTATGAAGCTCTATATGTTGTTTAAAAGTGTCTTTAAATAGATTTTTGAAATCATGCATGGTTTGGATGATAATTAAATGCAAAGTAGGTTAGTTCGATTGCTGTCAGTCCTGTTTTGGGGCTGGTTTTCATCGAACTTGGGTTCGATTTTTTGGGCAATAAAGACCACCTAAAATCAAAATAATTGATCGGAATCGAAGGTGTATATATCGGGATCTTACCTGAAAAAAAGTTCGAAAAACGATCGAGCAATGAGAGTGCAATTCGATCACGAAATTGAGGCTTGCACCGCCGTTGCGGCTGTTCTCGCCCGCGCCTGTGCGCGCGTGCGGCTCTGCTGTGGCCGCCTGGGCGCACGCGCAGTGATGGTTCTGGCGTCGGGTGACCGTACAGCATCTTCTGGACGGCTGGGGGCGTTCGACGTATAGCTTTTAGGGTTTTGAGTCTGTTCTCTTACTTTTCTCTGTCGTTCTCTATATATATGTCGGGTTAAGGCCGCTCAGGAGAGCTGCTGCTATTAGTGTGGGTTATTTTGGGACTTTGCTCGGCTGAGCTAGGCTTGGTCGGGCTGGGCTTTGGCCTGTACTGCTATTTGCTGTTGAGTTCTCAGCTGGGGGCCCGGCTGAACGGTTGGGCCGGGATGAGGGGGTTTAGGCTGGCTTCTTATTTCCTTTTGTTTTTCTATTTCTTTTTTTCTATTCCTTTCTATATATAAATCTATATATATATATATATATACATGTATATATTTACATATACCAATATTTATATATATACCCATACACATATACACTATATATATATATACATATCATATATATATCACAATAATTTAATAAACATAAACCGTTATCATCTAATAACGACAAAGTAATATTAATGATAATAACAATCCTAATAATAATTAAAAAATAGCCCAAAGGTCGTTTCTAATGGGTACTACTTATCTGGCTCCAGAAGATCCTACAATTTTTGTAAAACATTATTTAATAAAGATAATACCTATAATCTTCCTATAACGAACATTTAGAAAATAATTGCCAATTCCTTAATATATATACGAAAATATTTGCATTTACCAAACATGTCTACAAGGCCGTATTTGGTCCCACTATATGCCTACATAGGCTTGGATTTGACTTGGGCCCAATCGGGATATGTTCGGTACAACCGGGTTCCCTAAAACTCAATAATATAATTAAATAATAAATAAAGCTTCGGTAAGGGTTAAGTCGCAACTTGGCCTAGTTTTCCTTGTTAGGACACTCCTATAGCTGGGTCTCCCTTGGCACGGCTAATACACTAGTCAAGGCACGCCGCTGCACTACCCGGGCCATGATTCCTTGTCGTCTGGTACTTCAAAACTCAACTAGGGCTAAAGTCTTCTACCGTAATAACTAACTAGATAATTATTTATAAAAATCTAAAATCACTATTTAAATCAAATAAATAATAACAAAAATAATTTAAAAATTTCGGAAAGGGGAGCTACAAACATAATAGTGATTACATGAATATTAGTCACATCATTATAATAAACTTAATTGATTAACCATATTCAAAAAAAAAGATACAATCATTGGGCTAACAATCTCCTCCTTTTTTATTATGGCAAATCGGTTAAGTTTAAGAAAGATACGATAGATGCATGTATCACTACTAAACACATATTACTGGATTATTATGTGCTAATTTAAACTTATTTCACCCCCGTTGACATGATCAAATAAGCTCGCCCATAATAAGAGATAAAATGAACTCAAGCTTAAGTAATTATATCATAGTAGGATGAAGGCAAAAGTAATCATGATCAAGGAATAGGGGAATAGTGTAACGACAAGTTTAAAAAAATACACAACTAAAGTAGAAAAACTTGTTAAACATAATATAGTTGGTTGAACTTTAAAAATCTGAAATCAAACAATAAATAATTTACCAAATAGAAATCCAAAAGGACATTCAAAACACAATATGATAAATAATTATAGTTTTGAAATAGACCAATAGAGGATTTTAGTAAAAAGCAGATATCAATATAGTAGAAATCAATCATTTGTCATAAATAATCACGAGGATTAGAAATTCGCAGATCTAGTATATACTAATAAAAAAAAATTAAAAATATAATGAGACTTTTAACAATGATCACAAAAAAAAACATGATTCATAATTTGCCCAAACAAGTTAGTGAATCAATTTCATAAAGAATGAATCAATTTCATAAATAATATAGTCATTGAAAGGAATAAAAATAGATATACTAGAATCTATCAACTTACCCAACTTCATGCATTTGAACTTAATTACTTAGCATGATAAATGAATATCCATTAGATAAACATGAAGGTAATGGAGAAAAAAAATACTTGAAAAGGAAAAATTCATCAACTTGAATGCTCTCTCGCAAAATATGACCAGTCTAAATATAGACAATCATGAACTTTAAGACAAAACCTCGATAACAAAAGCCAAGGTTGACACCATAAATCTTGGGATTCTGCTGATTCCTTCTATTACCTCCCTAACGGTCACCTCCCTTCGGTCGCCTCACTACTAAAGCCTCACAAAAATTATTTAGCTCACTCCGCACGCCTGCACTTGCTCTGGCAACTCGTTTTAAACTCAAAGGAATCATTAAATAAATAAATTTGGCAAGATAACTTTTAAAAACCACTACAACCAAAAGACCTATTAATGACGCTTGATAAGTGGTTTTCATGACGGCTGATGTGGAAGCGTCATCAAAGTTCAGCAAGACTAGAATCTATGATGGTTTACATTAAAAACGTTATTGATAGTGCTCCAGTGATACGAGCGTTATAAAAAAAGCACAAAAATTTAAGTCAAAACCTCGACTCCCTCGCAATTCTCCTACACTTAAGAAAAATTCTAAACCCTCTCTCTTTCTCCTTATCCTCCCGCTCCCCAACTCCCCTCAGCCCACTTCCTGCTCCCCAACTCCCCTCAGCCCGCTCCCCGCTCCCCAACTTCCCTCAGCCCGTTCCTCGCCTCCCTCGGTTACAGACTCCACCGCAGAGGGAAGGTTGTCACCGGTGTAGCCTTCACCACCGGTTTGTCCTAAAATCTCGATCATTGCTTATTTTATGTCCTAAATTCTGCCTCGACATGATTTTAGTAAAATCTTCTAATTTTTGACAACCATACATGCATCCATCTCTCCAAAATTAGGGTTCTTTTAGGGTTTTCCGACGTCTCCATCCATGTCGACGATGATCCAAAAAGGGCTGCATCATCGTTGACTTCTCTTGATTAAGTGAGTGATTTTGATTTGGATTTTTTTCCCTAAAAAAGATTTTGTTGGGAATTGTTCTATGTGCGCTTCATGTTCGATGAAATAATTGTAAGTACCAAATGCTTGTGTTCTTTGATTTTTTTTCTATTTGTTCTTGTTCAAGGGAGTATAATTGCAAAATCCAAGTGAAGCAGCAGTGACGGTTGTCCAGTAGCGATGGTTGTGGATGACTCGAGCCAAAGTCTTCGGGACTCGGATAACCTCATGTCCCTCTGCATCTTTTACAGAGGTGTGGTTTCCAGGATAGAGAGGGGAATCGATGGAATCGCTCTTCTGTTGCTATCGTCAACCAACTCCCTGTTGGCTCCTCGGAGGGACGTCACCACAGAATGGAGGAAGAGTATGGTAATGGTGAGTTTGCGTGACTCCATTAATTCTGTTGGCAAATTTGGTTTCATATATTATTGCCATTCAAGAAGATGGTACGTATATTTATTTATATAGCAAGCATGTTCCATGATCAATTAAGTTTGGTTAATATGTGAAGTATTGTAATTTCTTAAGGTAATTACCTAGACGATAGTACAATGGTAGCAGAAAAGGATCGATGGTGACTTGTAAAAAAAGGAAAGTAGTACTGCTTATTAGCTTAAAAAACATGCATGGAAAATACTGCTTAATTACTTAGAACTCATCAAACATAGAACTAAATAATCACTCTTATTAATTTAAAGACACTTTTGAAAAGCTTTTCCAAAACTTCAGTCCTCTTCCTTTTACATAACAGGTAGGTTGAAAGCTACGTAAAACTGTTTAATTGCTTATTATATTAAGGTGTTTTGAACACTCCACAAACTGGCCAAGCATCAACTAACTATACTTGGAAAATTCCAAATAACTAAATAGGTTTTATGCCACTTTATGATAACTAATCAGTCATGGTGGTCCTTGTTCAATTTAGTAACAATGGGTCATATCATGTAGACTTTTATTAGTTATAGTTATAAACTTTCAAATTTGGTGGATGTACATATAGTTTTGGACCTGACAACAATGTCTACATATTATGTAGACAAAGTTGTATTACTTTTAGTTATAAAGTTTCAAATTGGGTGGATGTACATATAGTTTAGACCTAACGGTGCGCTTGAGGGGGTCTTAAAATTTGGTGTATATACATATAGTTTAGGTATGATTTTGGATTTTTTTTAGATTCTGGCTTGATATCGCAACAGAAATGTCAATTACAAAGTTTACACTATGGACAAAGACTGACTATCTTTGCGTTCATATACTAACTGTGGTTTACTCTTTTCAATTCATACACTAGCTGATTGATGTACAACTCTAGAAACCACAAGCATTTTCCTTGTCGCCAAGTTCTTCTGGGTTTGAAGTTTGAACATGAGCCAAAACAGGATCTATTGAACTTTCTATCCATGATAACCATATACTTTTTATATATGGAAGTCTATTCAACTAGACATCTTTATTGTTGTCTTCAGTCAAGAGCTAGTTCCATTATTGCATGGTAACCGTTAAGGAATAAAAAAAACAAGAGGCAAGTTTCTGACATATTTATTTGCACCAAGTGAGGAAAACATAACAGTGATTTATCTGCTTCATAGATTTCTATAATTGTAGTTTGAAATTTCAGTGTATAATCAATTTTTCCATCTGGTTACATAACTATTGCCTATAATGCATTTGTAGTAATCATATTTCTTATAGGGGATTACATTTTATGTGTTGGTCTCAGACTCTGTATGATTCTTATTGAATTACGACTGGCTATCTACCTTCAAAGGTGTGCTTACTGCTTACTTATTCTAAAATCTAGTCTCCTGAATGCTTAATGTCTACCTTCGTTACCAGGTATATAATTTCATAATAACATATAGTATTTGTTATGACTCTATTGTTTGTCTATTTTTTTATTCTAGAGTTCTGCATCTTATAGTAACTGTACAGAAAAGCTTTTACGGGTAGAAGCTTGGAAAAGGGCACACACGAAAAAAAAATCAAAAATGTACTTCCAAATGAACCAAAGCGTTGCAGATCGTATCGGATACACTGGCTCCGTGTCGGGACGTGTCCTATACGTGTTATGGCACGCTAGTACAGTAGATGATGATTGATCCTTATCTGAGACATCTTATATTTCTCATTTTGTTTTTTGTCGTTGGTCGTAGTTTGTATGTTGGTACTGTTGGGTTGTTCATTCTGGGTGCAGATAAGCTCGTGTTTGTATGAGTCGATACTGGACACGGATGTGAGGATACCTTTGTGTCGATGATGTAGCCTCTCCACAGTTGCAGCCGCGACCCGGCGAGGCGCTGTGCGTGCCTGCGAGCCGAGTTCGAAGTATCCCTTCGGATTCCGACACCAAATTCTGGGGTATAAATTCTAAACTCTTGATTGATTTAGTTTTTGGGTTTATTTTGTTTGTCGATGATGTTGTTGGATCTCGATCCCTACATAAAAAGGATTTCGATCGACTGATACGTGTTGGGTTCGATTTTTGCTTGACGATCCTACGATTGTCTTTATTTGTGAAGCGGGAATGATCTTTAGATCATGTTTGGTTCTTTACTTGTTGTTGGATCATTTTCGGTTTCGGGTTACCTAGCTGCTGTTGGAATTATTTGTGATGCATGCATTATTGGTTTGGATTTCTTGTATAAATTGTTGCTTGGGTTCTCCTTCCTATACTTGTTGTAGGATGTTGGTTTAGGTTTTCCCTATTATACATGTTGGGTTGGAAAAGATTTCTTTGCTGTAGGAGATGTTTTGCTATTTGGATTAAAATTGTTGGTTGGGTATCTATTATGCATGATGGGTTTAACTTGGTACTGTGGGTGTTTTTGTTGGTAGCTTTTCGATATAAATCACATGCGAGTATATATTAGTTGGGAGTATTTTATTTCGGGAATGACATCTCCATTAGCATGCCTGCATCGTTGATTTTGGGACTACGTCCACTATGCCATGCCTAGATGTTTTACTTTATTTGTCGGTTTCGGTTTTTATTAGAGTACTCTGATACTCTCGATTTTTCGATATAAATCATAGACTCTAAAATTGACAGACTCTAAAAGTGAGAGTTTTACTTTCTTTTTCAGGGTTTTGCTATACGTACATGTGCTATGGACAGTCTTTATGTGACCAAGTTGAAGCGTTATAAGTGTGCTTCTTCGCTACAGTATCTATGAAATTTTTGATGTCGATAGTTTTGATGTAGCTAAAGTATACTCTATATTGGATACTCTATATATTTTGAGAAGATGTATATAATGAAATGGAGAAATGTAGAATGGTAGCTAAAATACTCTATTTTGAGACAATGAAATGAAGAATGGTACTTTATATTACATTTCAATGCTTTGTTGTGAATATGGTTCAAAGTGGTTGTTTTCGAATTAAATTGAGCAGCGTTTGGAATGTCATGCAGTATAGAGCGTTATAAATGTGATACAACGACCATATACAGCGGTTTTTCATAACTATCCATAACGCTTTGAAAATAAAACGTAGCAGAAATTCAACCTATTAATGACGGTTTTGGATGAATTATCTATAACGCTTTTAAAAACATTTATAACACCCGATTTCATAATACTTGGACTGAGAAAAAAAGCGTCATGGTTTGCAATTAATGACGCTTTTAGCCGTCATTAATAGGTCTTTTTTTGTAGTGAACCCATATAAATAAGAAATCCAGAAGAAATAATAATCATATATTTTCTCATAAGCTCACTAAGAATCAAATATCATGAACAATCAACAAGATATTTTAAATAAAAGAATTACATGTCCATGATGAACTAGGTATACCACATATTATGGGTATAAATGAATCAAAATAATTAGTTTGCTTCCCTTAAAATATGTGTATCTAGTTCAAAATATTTATATGCATAAAAAATAATAATGAGATCTAAAGGATATTCGAGATATGCATCTTTCTTCCTTTTTATCAATGCATATAATGTTCAAACCTTTAAAAAAATATCATCATTAGGCAAGTAAAATATCCAATAATAACTGCTTAAGATGAACAATCAACATATTTTTCGAATTAAAATAAGTCAGAGAAAATAAAATATAAGAATACCTAAATAAGCATATATAATATATATAATATAATTATATATTATATATATATATATATAGTATATATATATATATATATATATATATATATATATATATATATATATATATATATATATATGACAAACATTAACCTATGGAAGATCAAATATGTTACTTTTTGTGAAAATATTCATAAAAAATTAAATAATATTATCCATCAAAGCTAAAATCCAAAGTCCATAATAATTTTAAATTAGACCTCAATAAATCTTACTTTATAATGCTTTGATCAATCTTGGGTTAGCTGTAGGTGCCGGTTCCTAGCTAGCGGTAGTCCGAAGACACTTGGCACTGTGTCGCTTAGGCTTTTATGCCTTGTTGACAGAAGGAACCTTTCGGCATATATCCAAAACAAATCTCTTCTTTAATAACCGAAGATTTAAGAAAAATTTATGCAATATGAAATCAATTATATTTTATGGACTTGGAGAATCTTAAAATCATGTAACATACGGTATAAGATGTATCAATTGCATATACCATAGGTGCTACAAAATCATTGGATAACAATAAATATAAGATAGCAAATACCCAAGAAGAGTTTATGAAGACCAAGATACTAATTTTTTT